>CM035355.1:1287962-1347673 GCA_020137815.1 Hormiphora californensis
GTTATGTTTGGTATCACGTACACTCAACGAGGCTGTCTCCTTATTCAAATAATCATTTGAAATACAGTCGGACCCCGATTTACCGGGATGCTCGGGGGAAAGGGTTTTGCCCGGTAAATCGGGGTGCCCGGTATATCGGGGTCAAATACCGTTAATTTCCTATATTGGGGGAAATTTACCCTCCCGGTAAATCGGGGTTCCGTTAAATCGGGGCCCGGTAAATCGGGGTCCGACTGTATTGCCAACTAAATAAAATGTCTCCTGGCATGCTGAAATTTTGAATGGTTGGAATCCGGTGAACCTTGTTCGTCCCTGTTTCACCACGCCCCGCACGGTGAACCCAGGTGGGTTAAGAAAACCTGAGGCACTTGCTGATATCACGTATCTTCTTCTTGAGGCTGAGATGTAGCTCAAACGGCTTCGTTCCCCAGTCTGGTTGTCAAGGGGTACTGATCGGCCATCAGTGACAAGGCACTATGTGGTCATGTCCGATAGGCTCGCGAGATCTCCCAATTTTGAGACAAAACGCGCAGCAGAGGCCCAGATTTGACCCAGATCCGTTCTCATTGCGCGTTTTTACGTGTAAAAGCAGCGCTGACAAGAGATTTTTTAGCACAAACGTCGCATTAAATGTATGACCGCATAGGACCGGTTTTAAACTACGGGTTGTAAAGTGACCTCTAGCCCTATAGCTTTCTTTTGATACCAAACTTTAGTCTGCGCTTTGAACAGACGCCTGTTTTTGGGCTATAGGGCGAACTTTGATTCAATCTTGTCAAAAATCTATCGCATTTTTTACTGAATTGTGGGTATCAAAATGATCTTTAGACGATTCCCTACAATTGTCATACATCTTTCAGAACATAAGAAAGCACACGCAGGCGTGCACGCTCCCCTAAAGTGGCTTACAAAATCGCGCAAAACACAGAAAAACGGGTGATTCCTATCGGACAAATGCGCGTTTTGACCACATAGTGCAAGGTCAGTTACCAGGAACCGACCGATACAAGTAAACAACCAATAAGAACTCAGTATTTAGGTTACGTGACTGGTTATCAGCCAATCAGGGACCAGTATTTCCTGTTTCGGTCGGTTCCTGTCAGTTACCTTTCCTAGTTCAGGGTGTAGAATGTTTTCTGCCCTCCGGTAAGACTTGATCATAGTCTTCCGGAAGGGCAGGTAGGTTTTGATGTTGATTGAGCAAGCAAATGATTTTGGGGGTTGACAAAGTACCAGAAGGAAAGCTGTAGAGTAGTGGACGGGTAGAAGTGATGCTGATAGCTTGAAGGAGGTGGGATTATACAAGATGAGCTGTTAGAGTGGGAGACAGAATGATGCATATTATCAATGCGGTTTCCAAAAATACTGATTTCTAAACAGTAAACCCTGATTGACCTTTTTAGCACGTGATCATCCAAGTGAATGCTACCAGAACCTTTTTTATCTTTTAAGGAACGTGAGCACCTTATTGAAGCTTTGTTTTGTAAGTTTTTGTTAGTTTTTTGGTTGAGGACGTCGACCCGAGACATAGAAAGGACAGTTCTGGACAGACTCATATCAGACAGTGTATATTGAGGAGCAAGCTGAACGTCGAGTTTTAGTAGAGAGAGAGAGATAGAGAGAGATATGTGTAAATATTGCCCTTTTTACTGCTGTATTTGTATGTAAGGACACGGTGATGTAACATGGTCAATGCACATATACAAGACCTCACACGTCTTCGGGCCTTATCTTAACGAGCTATACGATCCCGAATCCTCTCCTAGTTTGGTCTGTGTTCTTGATATTATATATGTTATTGCGGCGCATGCCACTTCCAGCGGCAGTTTGAATGAATGAATGAAAGAAGGCACGCCCTTTAGGTGCACTATATTAGATTTGGAAACTAATTTGTCTCTATATATGACCTCCTAAGTGCTTGAACCACTCTAACGGAAACCACCGTTGTGAGCCCGTGAGGGAAACCAGTTTTATGTGGAAATATTCCGTTTTAAAAATGGTGTCCCCCACACTCAGGTACAAAAATGTGCACAGGGGGTCAAGTGGACACATCCTTTTTGTCATTCCCATCTATAGTGTGTCTATCACATACCTCTGATCATCCTCTCTCACAAAATTTTTTTTATGTGTGCCTTTTTAGTTTCCCCCCCCTCGTTCTTTTTTGATTGATCCTACTCTCTTTCTCTCTTCTTTCTTCTTTTTCTCTCTCTCTCTTTCTCTTTTTCTTTTCTCTCTCTCTTTCTTTTTTTCCTCATCTTTCTCTTCTTTCCCCTTTCCTCTCCTTTCTCCCCTTTTCCCCTCCTCTCATTCTCTTTTTCCTTTTCCCTTCTCTCCTCTCTCTCTCTCTCTCTCTCTCTCTCTCTCTCACTCTCTCTCTCTCTCTCTCTGATTTGGATGGGTGCACAGCTGAGCATGATCATTCGTTTATGCCTTTTTTGTACAACAATATTTTCAATTTTCCTTTTTCTGTAATACGTCAAATATATGCAGTTCAAGCATACTGATAGTTCCTCGTTGTTTTTAGAAAAGAACAGACATAGTTTGCTTGAATCAATAAGTTGACCAATCGGGCTTTTTTTGAGTCGCATAGTTCTGATACAATGAAATAGTGTTTATTTAGGACTGTAGACGACTCGGAGATTTTTTTCAGGAAAAATAATTTGGGGGCGGTTTTTGACGGGTTTTACGTCTCATCAGCTCAAATTTAAATTTTTTTAAAAGTAGTGTTGAAAAAATTTTAAACTTTCCAAAACTCTTAAAAAAAAATTAATTTCAATTTATGATTTGGAAAGTTTAAATAAATCTCCGAGTCGTCTACAGTCCTAAATAAACACTATTTCATTGTATACTGTAGTTTGCTTGGTTATCTAGTCTTTTAATCTACTACTAGATCTGTAACTATAGTTTTTTTAAATTAAATCTTTCCAGTTTCGTTGCTGAAATATCTAGGTAGTTTGTTGATAGTATAATGTAGTTTCTCCCTACTAGCCTGGTAACATGACAGAAAAACGAAAAGCTGACGAGCACCGGCGAGTACTTGAGGAGAAGCTGCTTGGGATCCGTTGGGATCAGTCCAATCTTGCTCTTAGCGTGTCTGCCATGGGCAAGGTGATGGCGGGTGCACCTGAACTTGATCCAGCTCAAGAGGCAGACAAACGGACCCGAGTGAAGAGAGTCCAGAGCCTGCCAGTCGAGTAAGTACCTAGCTTTATGGTATTGATCCTTAGTATGATAATTAAAGTAAGAATCTGCAATGACAGACTGTAGGGGACAATAATAACTCACACATAGTACCTATGTAGGTGTCACACACACACGACAAATCAGTTGTTATCATCAAGATAGTATAGAAAGTAATTACAATGAGATGAACACTCTGTGTGTGTACTGTGTGTGTACTGTGTTCAGTATACTTGCTATGGCTCACCTTATTTCCACGCACCATGTCCGTAAGAAAATAGTTCGCACACCTGGTGATGGGGGCCAGGGATTTTCACACCACACCTGATATGTGGCGATACCTGATACATCATTAGCTAGTCCATGGAGTCGTGGGGACCAACCTTCGTGATCACAGCTGCAGTTCGGTCATACACAATCATTAAAATATGGATTTTGACTTCTATTTTCATGATTAATGAACATTCGTTTCTAATCGTGTATTACACATGCGTGTGTTTCGATAGAGCTATCATCATGTGTGGGTGTTGTTTGTATTATCAGCAGATGAGTAATTAAAGGTATATGACAGTAATTTCTGGACTCTTCCCGATACGTTGCTTTCTCTTTTCACTTTTCAGTGATGGCACGAACTACGCAGTTCCCAAAAATTTAATTTTGTTGGGCCTTTTTTTTTACCTATAACTGGGAATTTGTGACAAGTGAAACAATTTTAGACTTTAAACCCCTTTCCCAAGAGAAAGGGGTGGTATTTTTGGTTTTTCAATGTTTGTCGTTGCGTTACGAGGGACAGCTCCGCCCCTACATATCAGTATTTAATTTACAGTGTTTTCACAGTGTTTTCGCTGGTCGGTAAAGTTATTTGGGTATATGGAACGTTGCTGCAGTCTCATAATATATATAAATAAACTATAGGGGAGCCCCAAAAAATGATGGGGTAAATTCTTTATTAAAAGTAACCCAGAAACAGCTTCCCTCTCATTTTTCCCTTATCCCATCTTCATCTGGTTTTCCCAAAAAATTTTTTAACTTTTTGGGAGGAAAATTCAAGACTTCATTATATCATACTATATTCATATAATGAAGTAACATACAGAGAGTGAGAGAGAGAGAGAGAGAGAGGGAGAGAGAAGAGGGGAGAGAAGGGGAAAAGAGGGAGAGCAAGGGCGAAACGAGGGGGAAGGCTTATTTTATACACTGTGGACCATGAGCCCCTTTATTCGAGAAGTGTCTTAAAGAAACTTGAAATTTTTTTGGGGGTCCTAATTTTTAAAAAAAAAAGACCCTTCCAAATGTGTCCCCACGAGCATTATCCGCTTTTACTTTGTCTTCATTTTAATTCTCCCCTCTTTCTCTCTCTTCCCCTCTCTCTCTCTCTCTCCCCTTCCTTCCCCTTTTCTCTCCTCTCCTCCTCTCTCTCTCTCAGCTCTCTTTTTTCCCCTTTTTTCCTGTCCAAAAAACTTATCACCTAATCTCTGTATTTTTGCCCTTTTTTCTCTCTCTTTCCTTTTTATCTTTTTCTTTCTCTCACTTCTCAATCTCTCCTCCTCTCTCTCCCTCACCTCTCCCTTTTTCTCTCTTCTCTCTACACTCTATAAAATCTTCTATGAAAGGTAGCTTTTTGGTGGGCCCATTTCCATATGCTTTTAAAGTTGGTCCCATTCCCGCACTTTTTAACCCTTTTTGATGGGTTTCCTCCCAAAAAGGGGAAGGGGGGAACGGGCCCCCCCCCTTTTTTCCCCCCCCCCGGGGGGGAAAAAAAAAAAGGGGGGGGGGGGTCTCTCTGGCCCCTCTCCTCTCCTTTCTGTTGGTCTTTCTCTCCTCCCCTCTCTCTCTCTCTCTCCTCTTCTCCTACTCTCTTCGGTCCCTCCCCTCTCTCTTTAAACTATCCCCTCCCCTATTTTGTATCTGGTGGTTTTAGGGATGATTCGACCTTTATCATTTGCTTTTGCAAGTTGGGAGACTACCTTTGGGGTACACAGTAGTTTTTGGGCCCATGGCAATAATACTGCTGAATGTCACGATTCCTACTTTTTCTTCATATCTATCTTTCTTCCTTGCCTTTTTATTCCTTTCTTTCTCGTTGTCTTACTGTCTCTCTAGCCTTCTCTCTATATCGCCGTTACAGTTTGTGATGGTATCGATAGTTTTTGTATCTCTCTGTCATTTGGCAGTTGCAATTTATAATACACGATCGTTTTTCCACTGGAGTAAATTTTTTCCACAAACGTTGCTCAAGCCACGGACCTTGTATTTAATATATGCATGTTATTTAAGAGGTTTTTTGAGATTCTAAAAAAAAATTTCCCAGAGACGAGAGGGAGAAGGGGAGAGAGGGGAGAGAGAGAGAGGGGAGGAGAGAGAAAAGAGGGGAAAAAGAGGAGGAGAGAGAGAGAGAGAGAGAGAGAGAGGGGAAAAGAGAGAGGAGGGGAGAGAGAGAGAGGGGATTTTAAAAAAAAACCGTGGTGACTGGTGGTTTATAATTCTGACTTGCTGTCCCACATACAGATAATCTGGCCTACTAAGCACCTGTACCGTTCATTGCTATACGTCCTTTATATTCTTCTGCTCCCAATCTCTCTCACAATCACTCTCACTCACTCCCTATCACTCTCTATCTATCTCTTTCTCTCTCTCTCTCTATCTCTCTCTCTCTCTCTCTCTTCCTCTCTTTAACTTTCTCTTACTTTTTGCTAATGTCCCCGCTACCATAGCCCCCCGCAAAACCCATTTCTCTCACCTCCCTCCTCGGATATACCTCTGCTCTCCCGTCTTTCCCTTGGGCCCCCTCTTCTCGTGAGTCCCTAGTACTCCAAAGCGGTTTTTTTCTCTCTTCGAAACAAACCCCCACTGAAAAGTCAGCGAGTTTTTAAAAGAAGAAGATAGTGAGAGGGCCCGAGAAAGGGGGGAGAGGAGAGAGGGGGGGGGGAGAGGGAGACGATGAGAGAGATAGAGCGAGGGAGAGAGAGGAAAAAGAAATTTCCCGGGATGATTTGAGAAAAAAAGATGGGGATTTTATTATCTCATAAAATTTTTTGGGTTTTGGGTACTAATACTTTTTTTCCCGCTGGGGGTTTTTTGATTTTGTTGAACAAATTATAAAAACCACAGTTTGACGATCGTTGGTACAAAATATTTCTCTCTCTCCTCTTTTCACCCCTCTCTCTCTCTCTCTCTTTCTTTTCAACATTTTAGAAAATCAAAATTGCCGTTGCTGCTATTTTTTTTTATCGCTCTGATCGTTACGTTTTTTGGGAACTGGGGTCACCGTTAAACATGATGACGTTTGCAGTAAAATTGTTGCCTCAAAAAATTTTGCGGACTCTAGTGTTTCACTTTTAAGTCCCAAAGAGGAATCTATATCTAAAATTTTGATTTTTGATAAAGAGTTTCCCAAAAAGTTCTAAAACTCTAGGGGGGACTCTTTATCTAAAAAAATCTTAAAAAAAGGGGGGATCTTTTCTAAAAAGTCTAAAAAAAGGGCTTTATACACAAATTTAAAATTTAGTTTATAGAGTCGCCTTTCGCTGCGAACTCGGATTTCGGCCGTCAGGCCGGAAACGAGGTTTTGCCTACCCCTAAAAATTTTAGAAGTGTTAGGGCCGTTATTTGGGTTCGAGGTTAGGGTTGGGTTTGTGTTGGGGGTGGGTTTTTTGGGGTTGGTTAGAATTTTAGCAAGGTGGGTTTTTGGGGATTTGGCGCCAAAATTTACTAGAGGACTCTATACTAAAAATTTTACGCAGCGCAGACTCTTTATCAAAAAAGTCTACACAGGGGGGACTTTTATCTAAACTTTTTTTAAAAATAAAACTGTGATAAAGAGCCCCGTTTTTAGATAAGAGCCGCCGGGATTTAGAAAAGAGTCTTTTAGCACTAGAGTCCGCCCCACCGTGCTCAACGACTCTGCCCCAAAAAGTTTCCCGTGCTTTGAATTTAGAATTTTTAGGGGCAATCTAATTTCCTTACTAAATGTACTAAGGGCCCCCACACCAAAAAGAAAATTTCCAAAAACTCCTGGGGGGAGGTTGAAATTGGCTTTAATTGAAAATTGTATGGGGGGCGAGTCGGGGCTTTTAAGCTCATTTTAACCGTTAGCCCTTTTTGGTTTAAGGTCAAAATTCGGTTTTTCCCCCTTTTTAGCCCTTTGAAACCGAAAAAAAACGGCCCCCAAAAAGATTAAAATAGACTAAAATCCGGTCGACCACCCTAAATTGACTTTGCCTACCCGTGAAAATTTTTAAAACCCTTCCCAAATGGTATGGCCATACGCTAAAAAAAAAAGGATGCAAAACCCAAATTTTCCAAATTTTCTAATTTAAACCCAAGAGATAGGATTAATCGACATACCCCCCCTAATGGAGGGGGTGCTACAACTTTTGTGCTCGATTTTTTTCTCAATCCTTTCCCCCAAGGGTGACATTTTTTGAATCATACTGAAAATAAGTGTCAAAATTTAAGGCCAAATTATCGGAAATCCCCCCCTGGAGTTAGTTGGGTAAACTTTAGTTTGTATCTGGTGGTGGGTTGGAACTATTAGTACCATTTAGTAAAGGAAATTACATTGCCCCTATAAATGCTTGTTTTGTCAAATTTTATACACGATTTCGTCGGAGGAACTATTTAGTTACTACAAGGACCAAGGTATGGAAACCTATTTCAAATTTGGGATTGATTCAGGGACAGCAGTACTGCAAGAATAAAATTAGATGAGGGTGAGAATTATAGTGGTCAGTGGTGATTGACGCTTCTTATCTCTCGATCCCCTATCTATATCTCTCTCTCTCTCTCTCCTCTCTCTCCTCTCTCTCTCTCTCTCTCTCTCTCTCTCTCTCTCTCTTTCTTTCTCTCTCTCTCTCTCTCTCTCTCTCTCTCTCTCTCTCTCTCTCTCTCTCTCTCTCTCTCTCTCTTTATCTCTCTTTTTCACTTTATCTCTCTCTCTCTCTCTCTCTCTCTCTCTCTCTTACTCTCCCTAGACTCCTGGGACAATTATCGGTGCAGTGCGAATGTGACTCGTTTCTTTCGCAACCATTGATCGTTGGCACTATAGGTTGAATAATAGGTGAACGCGTCAAACATTGTCTGGTTTTGTATAAGAACAGTGATTAACAGAAATATTATTCAACCACTTCGTTCGAAGTCAATCAGAAATCTTATCAAGCATACCCGATTATATATTTTATGCTGAAACCTGAATTAGGTACTTTGTTTACTTTTTTAACTCGAGTAACAACAATTTTGTCATCCTCCAGATGGCAGCAATCACAAACAACAAACAACCAACAATAATGTTATTTCAATATGACACAATATCTATTTTATACCCAAAAGCTTTGTGAGAATATAAATGCTGCGTACAAAAGGCTTGGTGAAGCACAGTTTTATTCTTTTTGTATCCAAATTGCAAATTCGCGTTCAGCTCAGTACACTATTTGACGATATTTTGAGAGCTTACCATTAATTCTTTGTAGTAGTCTTTCTTTGGTGTAGAAAACATTATTGGCGGTATGTAGTTATTAACTAATATGCATAGTTTGATATGTTAATCATAATTAGAGTTGAGTATATTCACCTCTATTGATTTACCTAATTTATCCAATTTTGGCTATATTCCAGTTCTTCTTTGTAGTTACGGCTATGCACAAACCTACGGCTATGCACAAACCTAATTATCCAATTATCTAATTAACCAGATGAGATAGAGACTTAATTCCGACACCTACCCCCACTAATGCGAGGATGCTACACACTTTAGTGCTCTTGATTTTGTCTCAACTCCTTTCCTAAGGGTGATCATGTTTTTGAACTCATACTGAAAATACAGGTGTCAATTAAGGCCAATTATCGGACATCCCCCCATGGAGTTAGTTGGTAAACTTTAGTTTGTATCTGGTGGTAGGGTGGAACTATTAGTACCATTTAGTAAAGGAATTACATTGCCCCTATAAATGCTTTGTTTTGTCAAATTTTATACACGATTTCGTCGGAGGAACTATTTAGTTACTACCAAGGACCAAGGTATGGAAACCTATTTCAAATTTGGGATTGATTCAGGACAGCAGTACTGCAAGAATAAAATTAGATGAGGGTGAGAATTATAGTGGTCAGTGGTGATTGACGCTTTCTTTATCTCTCTATCCCCTATCTCTATCTCTCTCTCTCTCTCTCTCTCTCTCTCTCTCTCTCTCTCTCTCTCTCTCTCTCTCTCTCTCTCTCTCTCTCTCTTCTTTCTTTCTCTCTCTCTCTCTCTCTCTCTCTCTCTCTCTCTCTCTCTCTCTCTCTCTCTCTCTCTCTCTCTCTTTCTCACTCTCTCTCACTCTCTCTCTCTCTTTATCTCTCTTTTTCACTTTATCTCTCTCTCTCTCTCTTACTCTCCCTAGACTCCTGGGACAATTATCGGTGCAGTGCGAATGTGACTCGTTTCTTTCGCAACCATTGATCGTTGGCACTATAGGTTGAATAGGTGAACGCGTCAAACATTGTCTGGTTTTGTATAAGAACGTGATTAACAGAAATATTATTCAACCACTTCGTTCGAAGTCAATCAGAAATCTTATCAAGCATACCCGATTATATATTTTATGCTGAAACCTGAATTAGGTACTTTGTTACTTTTTTAACTCGAGTAACAACAATTTTGTCATCCTCCAGAGGCAGCAATCACAAACAAACAAACAACCAACAATAATGTTATTTCAATATGACACAATATCTATTTATACCCAAAAGCTTTGTGAGAATATAAATGCTGCGTACAAAAGGCTTGTGAAGCACAGTTTTATTCTTTTGTTATCCAAATTGCAAAATTCGCGTTCAGCTCAGTACACTATTTGACGATATTTTGAGAGCTTACCATTAATTCTTTGTAGTCTTTCTTTGGTGTAGAAAACATTATTGGCGGTATGTATTATTAACTAATATGCATAGTTTGATATGTTAATCATAATTAGAGTTGAGTATATTCACCTCTATTGATTTACCTAATTTATCCAATTTTGGCTATATTCCAGTTCTTCTTTGTAGTTACATTTCTTTGAACTACCTCTCTAGCTCCTGAATTGGTAACTGTGAGCTGTATTATGGCACGCCGCTCTAAAAGGGCTTTCTCAGCTCCTTCAGAGTCGGCCATCCGGAATCATCTGGCAAATCTGTCCAGCACCTTCAGAAGGTAACTTATGTAGTATTGATCCTTTTCAATGAACATATATCTATCTCAACACTTTTATATATAGTAAGCACTCATTAATTCATAATATGATTCATCGTCAGGCAGCTGTTACCATGACCTTAAATGATTAATCGTTAGCAGCTGTAACAATAAAATCATTGTCAAATAGTTTTCATTCCAAGGACTTTCTTTTTGAATATAGCCCCCAGTATTGTAGCTTTCCCTACTGCAGCGCTACCATGTAGGATTTTATTATGCTTACAAGTTGTACCTTAAAACTTATAACACGAGACCGAAGGTCGAGTGTTATAAGTGCAACAATAATGATCCGAGACCACAGGTCGAGGCAGATTATTGTACTTTAGTGCACGAGCCTGCGATATGTTAGTGTAACAGGGAACTACCTCACGAGCCTGTGAGTGATGTAGTTTTACTTTTTAACCGAGCCTGTGAGGTCTAAAAGTATAAGAATCTGGGACATTATTGTTGACGTCAGGAACAACGGATATTGGCGTAATAAAATTGCACTGTTAAATTTTTAAAACAAGAGTGAGAGACAGTTTAGGGCGTAACAATAGATAAGGTAGCAGGTAGAGATATATCAGTATAAGATAAGATAACGCCTGAGAAAGGTAAAGAGAGTGAGAGATAAGTGAGCGTGAGAGAGATAGAAAATGTGTGTAGGACCGGGAGTTCGTAACTGTTATCTTTATCTCGGTGCTGCAACGGCGTGAGAGTGTGCATAAAGAAAGAAAGAAGGAGCGGTGTTAAATTTTTCATGTATCACTGCTAGCAGTCATACATGAAAAATATACCACTGCTACCAGTCATGCATGAAAAATGTAACACAGCCAAGCAGCATGATTTTATTATACATACCTCAAAATTTTACAACGCCTATAATATATTGTGACTTTCAAATCTCTAAGGGCGTCTCGTCTGATCCAAATTAATACTCACTTATTTTTCAATTTAATTCCTAGTTTGGCACCTGTAATTTGACACTACCCTCCTTTCCTTCAACAAGTTAGTGTGTGTCCGAGGCGATTTCATCATTTCACTTTATTCTACCGCCTTGTTTGTTGTTTGCAGTAGTTCCAGAGTAGAAATTAGTTGATTTTATTGGTGTCAGTTGTTCTTAACATTAGACAGATTTGCTTATTTTTTGTCGATGAGTCATGGGATGTTCGAATCTCACTATTTGCTTCTTGTATCCCCCACAATTATTGTTGACTAGTGATGTGAAATTATATTGAGTACTGAGGTGTGCAATGTGCATAGTATTTTAGTGTTGTGTCTAGTGTACATGTGTGTAGCGTCCACATGTATCTCCGTTTGTGTGTGATGTGTATGAAATCGTACCCATGTGTACGCTTTTCTATGGCTTCGATCCAGTCTCAGTGTATCCCGTATCCGAGCCATGATCAAACAATAATTGTAGACCTGGCTGAAACACGAAGTCCATAAGGTCTGCATACATATTCGGTACCGTAATCTGGGGTAACTTTGTTTTGCAGGGTAACTTTGGACACTTTCAAAATTTGGCTTTAGTCCAAAATTACCAACCGATAACGACAGATTTGGCATAATTTTCGGGTGTACAAGTAATTGACCCACAAATGTCTAACTAACGATACAATTATTTTTTTCAATTCTATGCTAATTAGCTCCTAATTAGGGGCAAACATAATTGATGTCAAAATCGCTAAAAATGTTCAAATCAAAATGGGTACCATAGATTTGACCGGGCTAATGACCGAATCAAGTTTGCTCCATAGAGTGGAAGGGTTTCGATCAAATAACTCGGGGCACCATTTTTCAAACCCGATCAATTACTTTAATTGAGGCTAATAGGGGTGGCTAATGTTACCCCACCATTTTTTGAATTTTGGGGTAACTTTGGACGGGGTGCCAAAGTTACCCCACACTATAGGTTTTGAACTTTTGATGTCTGTAGAGTTGCCTTAGACCCTCTCTGAATTGTTTAGGGCCATATAACCGATATTCAGCCCACTCCACGCCCATTTCCATCCATCTATTCGATAGGTTAGTGAAAAAAAACTAGGATTTGGGACTATTTTATGGAGCTAAATCACAGAAATCCGGCCTGAAGCCCATGAAACTTCAAATAATTTGGTGTTCCTCATCCATCTTGTAGCTTTTTAGATGGTATTGGATCTCTAGGCGAGTGTTCTAGTTCTTGTAGACAATCTATGCAGGAGCACAGGTACCAAAACTCGTTTATTTAGCCAGTACCCATAAATAGACCACTTCCTGTCTATCCAATTCAGCAAAAAGAACTAACACACTCGCCTAGAGGGCCAATACCATCTACCAAACTACAGGATGGATAAGGGACCCCAAATTACTGAAGTTTGATGGGTTTCATGCCGGATGTGGCAACCTTAAATCAAGTCTGATTGAGCTGAAATTTTATTTGGTGGCTAGTTTCATCATTCCTCACACCCAAAAAAATTGAGTCGACATCAACAATTTTTTTTGAAATCATGGGGCGTTTGGCTTACCTTATTGTTCTTTTTTAATTTATTGACCCCATTTAAACATTTTAGGTTCATTTATTTATCATTGCAAAATGTTCGGATTTATGTTTGTTTCAATATTACTATCGTGGGGTAACTTTGGACGGGTGTCCAAAGTTACCCCACCCTCATTCCAAAGTTACCCCATGCCCTAAAACCCCACCTACACTAAAATACAGGTTAATTAATGTAATTAAATGAGAGGGGACCAAAAATTTCACTAGTTATATCTGGTGTACTAGGTCTGGAACGGGATTATTTGGTTCAAAAATTTTCGAGTGTGGTTCTGGCAAGGAGTTATTTTAGGAGAACGCTAAAAAGTGGTACAAAGTTACCCCAACTTACGGTATAGTATATACCGAATGTGCCAAGTAATCAACTTCCTAGATAATAATTTAGTTCAGCTCCCTAACTAAATCTCTCTAACTAAATCTAACTAAATCTACCCCTCCATAATAATAATAATATTGCACACCTGCACATGTTCACACCCTTTTTGCCCTTTGTGTAAGACCACATGGGACCAGGAGAGTCTCTTTCTAGTCGCCAGACTAAACGTTCCAATGGTGGGGATGTGACTGTTATGTGGGGTGAAACTTATAGCCTGTTAGATCGTAGAGAGAAAGAGGAAAGAGACAAGACATATAGCAAGAGCGAGAGAAAGAGAGAGAGAGAGACGACTAGATGAAGTCAGAGAGATAGACTCGCAGTAATCTATGAGGATATCATGAAATCTCTGGACCTCGGTTATTCAATCTATGTATAACACTGGCGAGATTCTGTCTGATTCCCTCAGATGAGGCTATGTCTACTCTCTCTCTCTCTCTCTCTCTCTCTCTCTCTCTCTCTCTCTCTCTCTCTCTCTCTCTCTCTCTCTCTCTCTCTCTCTCTCTCTCTATTTTTCATCTCATCACCTCACTCTTTCCATCATTGTCTTTGGCCTCATTCAACATTAAACATACCCATTCTTCAAAACATTATTGTTTGCTGAACGTTCCTTTATTTGGTTACATCCCAAATGTTGCTTTAGGCACATCCAAATTCCCAAGTGTTGCTGTGGTTATATCCAAAGTGTTGCTGTGGTTACATACCAAGTGTTGCCTTAGGCACATCCAAATTCCCAAGTGTTGCTGTGGTTTCATTCAGAGTGTTGCTGTGGTTATATCCAAAGTGTTGCTGTGGATACATCCAGAGTGTTGCTGTGGTTACATACCAAGTGTTGCTGTGGTTATATCCAAAGTGTTGCTGTGGTTATATCCAGAGTGTTGCTGTGGTTACATCTACAGTGTTGCTGTGGTTACATACCAAGTGTTGCTGTGGTTACATCCAGAGTGTTGCTGTGGTTACATCCAGAGTGTTGCTGTGGTTACATACCAAGTGTTGCTGTGGTTACATACCAAGTGTTGCTGTGGTTACATACCAAGTGTTGCTGTGGTTATATCCAAAGTGTTGCTGTGGTTACATACCAAGTGTTGCTGTGGTTACATCCAGTGTGTTGCTGTGGTTACATACCAAGTGTTGCTGTGGTTACATCTACAGTGTTGTTCCTATCCGGTTACCTTTATTTCACAACCCTCTAGAACCCTTCCAGCTTCCTGTGCGAATTTGACTCCAGTATTTATACTGCTCTTATCTATTCACCTGGCTACTGCGCTAGCAGGACTCGTGTCTCATGTCCTTTCCATATTTTACTGCCCCTGGTTGTTATGTTCTAACCCTCCTTTACATTTGTAACACAGTCTAGCTAAGCAAGCCCCTGGTACATTTGTTTAGTGGATTCCCACAAAAGTGACACGGTGACAAATTGTTTTTTAGTTGCTTATACAGTCGGACCCCGATTTAGGGACACCCTCGGGGGAAAGGCTCTTGTCCACTAAATCGGGGTGTCTACTACTAAATCGGGGTCAAATAAGGTCAATTTCCTAATCGGGGGAAAAAATCCTGTCCCTAAATCGGGGTGCCACTAAATCGGGGCCCCTAAATCGGGGTCCGACTGTATTGGAATCCTTCCAGTACGCGACTGATCATCACTATTCACATCATGTGAAGCATCTATTATGTAATAGCCCCATGTGCAGTTTCGCCAGTCCATATAAGGATTTGCAATAGACATTGCCGCGTTTTATATGTTACCTTCTCTACATATCTCACTCAAGTACATTCTCTACAGTATAGTCTCTCATTTTTCTTATTTGACCCAACTCATTGCCTTTCCAAGCTAATATTACAGTATAGAGGCAGCCCAATACTGTTATAGTATCTCTTTCTCTCTCTCTCTCTCTCCTCTCTCTCTCTCTCTCTCTCTCTCTCTCTCTCTCTCTCTCTCTCTCTCTCTCTCTCTCTCTCTCTCTCTCTCTCTCTCTCTCTCTCTCTCTCTCTCTCTCTCTCTCTCTCTCTCTCTCTCTCTCTCTCTCTCTCTCTCTCTCTTTCTCTCTCGCTATCCCTCTATCCCTCTACCACCTACCACTCCCGTTGATTACCCTCCAGTCGGTATTTGTGTGGCGTGAGAGATCGCCAGTACATAATGATGTGAGAGTGTGAGCACTGAGCACAGAGCACAGAGAGAGATGTGAGCACAGAGCACTCTTTTGATGCATGTACTTTGTGTTACAACTTACAAGGGACCTACCTTTCTTATGTTTCTCATATGCGATTCATTTTGATAGAGACGGATTTTGAGAAAGCGAGAGAGGGAAAGAGAGAGAGAGAGAGAGAGAGAGAGAGAGAGAGAGAGGGGGGGTGGGAGAATATGGAGAGTTTGATTGTTTGATTGTTTGCTGTACTGATTTCAACAAGTCCCCTTCCTACAACAACAAGAAGTCCATAGTCGCCAGTAATTAAAACGGGAAAGCAATATAGAGGCTATAGAGTATAGAGGCTATAGATGCTACTGTGGAGAGAGGGCTGAAAGCGTGTGATGCTTATATATACATATACAACATTGCTGTTATACTTTACCCCTTTGCAATGAACACATTTTATTGTAGACAGTACTTTTATTTGTCTCTCTTTATCTCTATACACGATATAATCTCTCTTTTTCTTTTCTCTCTCTCTCTCTCTTTCTCTCTTTCTCTCTCTCTCTCTCTCTATCTCTCCCTCTATCTCTCTCTCTCTCTCTCTTCTTCTGACGTCACATTGACAAGTGTATTTCATCAGCTCCTCTTAGTACTACATCTTGTCGTTCTAGTTCCCATTATTGTTTTACTTTTGTAAATATTTTGGAAAGTTCTTCCAAGGATTTTCAGGGTTTTGCTTGTCATAACATAACTAGAAGATGTGGGTGTGATGTGCTCCCATTACTCTCTGTCTGACACAGCGCACACAAGTAAAAAGTCAGGAAGGAGCCCCAGATAATGGAGCCAGCTAATTCCATCGACCATCTGTGCATATAAACATAACGAACTGTGTGTTTTTAAAGAGTAGGCGGTGTTTTCTACTAATCACGTTGCATATGATGACTCCCGTGTGAAGAAAGTACACTATCTGCCAATGCGAAAGTCAAATTATTTGGCTGAATTATCTGGCGGCACTCCACGGCAGTTCTATCCGGCATCCGTAATCCGCAGCCTTAGTCTTTTTACCTTTGATTCGATGTTGACCTGACTTTTAATGAAGATCATCCCTTGATATGGAGTTTGTGCCGAATGCTACCCGTTATCTAATAAATCTCACCCGCCTACAGATCTTCATTTTAGTTCGCCAACTTTTTAGCTCTCTCAAGTCTTAGAATATTCACTTTTGTCTCATTTTCGTTAAACTTCATTCTTATCTTCTTTACCGTTATGTGCCCAACAAAAGATAAGTCTTCCCCTCCTTCACACAACATGTAAGCTCGAATTTCACTCGAACAATGCTTCTCCGCTTCTCTGCTTCTCGTCGCCTCCATCATGTACTGGGCATATGACTGTGTCCAATTCCTCAAGTCCTCTTATAGGTAGGTCATCAAGTCCTAATATAAGGTTTATTTTGATATCGTGGCTTTGCTGATAGGTGTTTTGGTTTTCTGTATCTGCTAAAGAGTGCTATTTATATTAAAATATGTTGGTGGTAATTTTATATTTGTGTTTAGGAGTAGTCACATGCAACATGAAACCACGTGTACACACAATTCTACACACTCACAGAGCCTTTTGTTGACCTGCTCTTCGTGTGCGTGTTGAGATTATATTTCTCTGTTTTTATCGTCTACTTTTATGAAGGAGCACTATTTTCAAGGCACGTGTGTTCACTAGAATGTACAGTTTTCTGTGTACAGTATGAAGGGCTGGCTAAAGAAAGTTCGCCGTTGTTTTTGTGCTGCGTGCTGTTGCTGTTCTAAGTGCCACTACCAGTATCAAGAATTGTAAGTGGGCAAACTGGAAATTGGGCAATAAACATATTCCATATTAAAATTAGAATATTTGGGCAACATTTTAAATACAAATTGCAAAGCAAGACACAAAACATGCATATCATGCCAAAACTTGACAAATTAGACAAATTGAAAACACATATTGTTTTTATGCGTTGTTTTATGCATGTTCAACAAACCAGCAACAAGCAGTGCAAAGCACGCAAAAAACCTCTGTGTGTGACACAGAACACCTCGAGTTGCTGCTGCAGTACATCTCTGTGTGTATGTGTACTCAAAGGCTAATTATACGACGCCGAATTATCACTCTACATTCCTTGTTTTGCCGTGTGTTGCTGCTCTGGAGCGTCCCCTGCTACAGTGTTGTATAACCTAGTGACATGGAGCCGCAACAACAACAGCAGATGGGTGTCGCTCAGCTACTAGTAGGGGTATCGGACCTCGTATCTCTTTCTCACCTTCCCGCATCAGATCCCGTTCAACAGTGAGATGCAGAAAACACTTTTTTAAATTTGATTGCTCGCAAAAATTGGAATAAATTTGTAGAATGAAAATCTTGATCGAACATTTTGGCCATGTTTTAATTTTCATTGCAATCATAATTCATGTTTGGAGATGGTGGAGGCTGGTGGTGTGTCATGTCACACCCGCCAACACCATTGGTATGAACAATGAAACCAAGAATGATTCATGTTCTCCATGATTCTCAAAATGAAAAGTGTCACTATTCCACAACTCAAGTTTTACTTGTTCCTTTCTAACCCGGTCATCATTCTATCAGGGGCTCGAGTGGGTTCCATGGCCTGCGTACCACCAACAGCGACTGGACAGAGAGTGCTATCAATGGATCCCACTACTGGTATGAGTATGAGGGATCAGCCATGTGCAATCTAACTACACCCGACAAGGACTGTGTAAGTATAAAACTGATGTAAATACTGTGAGATTTTAAATGATGAGGGTGAAAACCCTTTTAATCCCCAAATTGTTTGAAAACTATGGCTTTCAAAATTTGGGACAAATAAAAAAAAGTATGAATTTATCCCAGTTTTACAGAAATTCATGTTCCTGAAGAAGCTATTATTCTTTTGAGCTATAAACCCCCCCAACTTACCGTCATATCCTTGGAGTCTAATGAATTTTATGTCGTTGAAAAAAACCCGGGGTATAACTTTTTTCAGCCCCGGGGGGTGGGGGGAAGAAGAAAACAGGTTTGGTTCGAGTGTCCCACCACCAAAAAGGGAATGGATTGAGTTAGAACCCGAACATTAAAAGTTTTTCGAAAAACCTTTTCCAACGTGAACCGCAACAAAAAATTTAAAGGGGTTACGGGGCGACGGGAAAGGTACGTTGTGGAAGCAACCGGGGAAATTCCTATGCAAAAGTTCAAATATGACCCAGGGGTTTTCATTAAAGCAAGGACAAACAGAAGTGGTGAAAGGGGGGAAGGTTTAAACAAATCTTGCTGGATGGGGGGGGAAAAAAAACTTGTTTGATGAAAGGGGGTTTATTTAAAAAAAGATAGAATTTGAAAAGAAAAATTTTAAGAAACAAAGTTTTTTGGAGGGGAGGAGAAAAAGGCGTGTGTATGCCGGAGGTTTTTGTGTCCAAAATATTGTAAACCCTACCTGGGGTTAATTTCTAACCCTCCCGGGGGTTAAAAAAAAAAGGGTTTCCCCTTGAAGGGGACCTGGGATTTGGGAACCCTTTCAAAAACCCTTTCCCTTTTTCCCCCCCCTCCTCTTTTTTTTTCTTTCCCTTTTCGAGCGGGGGGGGGGCCCCGCGGGGGGGGGGGGGGGGGAGGAAAAAAAAAAAAAAAGGGGGGGGGGGAAGGGAAACAAGGTTTTCCCCCCAAAAAAGCCTTCCCCGGGGGTTTAAATTGGGCCCCGGAGGGGTTTTCTTCATGGATGAATTTTTGCAAAGGGGCAAAAAATCTTTTTGAAAATGCCCCGGAACCCCCAAACCTTTTCCCCGGGGAGGGGGTTTAAAAACTTTTTAAGGGGGGGAAGGGGAAAGTTTTGGAAAACCGGAACCTTTTAATTTTGGGGTGACAACCGGGGTTTAAAAAAAATCTTCTCAGCGGTGCCGGGAGTGCAACAAAACACTTCAGAAGGGCCCCCAGGGGGGCGGAGGGAAGAATAACGGCATTGTGGAAAGTAACGGTTTCCGGGGCAAAGTTCGGGGTGTCATATTAGTCCCCTTAAAAGTCATTCGCACACTAGTGGGTTTGACTACCATGTAATTTTTGCGTTAGTTGTACAATACAGATAGTGGACTTAGTGAGGGGGAGAAAAAAGAAATATAGACTATAGAGTCTTAGAGATAGGGAGATGGAGAGAGACCCATACCTTGTTCAGATTGGGGGTGGGAGATGGGTAGATCTTGAGAGGGGAGGAAAAAAAATATAAAGAGGAAAGGGGAGAGAGGGGGAGAGAGGAAAAAAGAAAGGGGGGAAAAGAATAGAGTGGGGGGGGTGTAAATTTAAACGGATGTTTTTTCCCAATTTAACCCCCTAAATTTTTCTTTTTACAAACCAAAGGGGGCCCCCCCCCCCCCCCCACCCCCCCCCCCCCCCCCCCCCCCCCCCCACCCCCCCCGCCCGGGGGGGGGGGGCCCCCCCAAAACCACGCCCCCGGGGGGGCCCCCCCCCCCCCGGGCCCCAACCCCCCCCCCCCCCCCCAAAAAAAAAAAAAGGGGGGGGGGGGGGGGGGGGGGGGGGGAAAAAAAAAAAAAGGGGGGCCCCCCCCCCCCCCCCCCCCCCCCCCCCCCCCCCCCCCCCCCCCAAAAAAAAAAAAAAAAAAAAAAATTTGTTTTTTCCCCCCCCCCGGGGGGTTTTTTTTTCCCCCCCCAAAAAAAAAAACCCCCCCCCCCAAAAAAAAAAAAAAAAAATTTTCCCCCCAGGGGGCCCCCAAAAAATTGAAAAATTTAAAAAAAGAACTAAAAAAACCCCCAAAGGAAAACACAAAACCAGGGAATTTAAACCCCCCGGAGGGCAAAAAAAAAAAAAATAAAAAAGGGGGCCCAAAACGGTGCTTTTTTTTTTTTTTTTAAACCAAAATTTTTCCCTTTTTACAATTTAAATTGGCCCCTTTCTTTCCCCCCTTTCGCTTCCCTCTCTCCCCTTCCTCTTCTCTCTCTCTCTCTCTCCCCTCTTCTCCTCTCTCTACCTTTCCTCTCCCCTTACCTTTTCCCCCCTTCTCTCTCTCTTTCTCTCTCTCTTTTCCTTCCCCCAAATTCTATCATTTGTTTTAAACCCCTACCTAAAAAACCCCTCCAGCTCTTTCCCGTAGTGCACTTCCCCCCTGCACAGCTTGAAATTACCCATTTAAAACCCCCCCCTAGAGTACAAAAATTAAAATCCCCCTTGTGGGATTTAAAATTTCCCAGAACCCCCCATCATGCAGCTCTTCCCCCCGGCTCTAACCTGTTGTATAGGTTAACCAAAAAAAAAGCCATATTTATATCACATTTAAAAGTGAGGGGGTCAAAAAACGAAAGTGGGAAAAAATTTCTAAAAAAATTTGTGTGAAACTTCCTTGGTGCCAAATTGGTTTGGTGAAAACGTGTTGTTTGACATGTTGTGTTTGAAATTCATTGATAACCAGGAATGTGCATTTACGTGCAGGCTTCAAACACGTTGGAAGCATGAGACCTTTCCCAAATGATCCCGTTTGATAAGGAAAACCCTTTTGTGAAGGTCCCCCTGCGTGTTTAGTTATCAAGAATTTCAAAACAAAAATTAGACGCTCTTTTCCCCAAAATTTTTAAAAAGGGCCCAAGGAAGTTCCCCACAATTTGTTTTTAAAATTATTCCATTTTGTTTTTGACCCCCACTTTAAACATAAAATCAACAGAATTCCACATCATTTCGATTCCCTAATTCCTAAAAAAATTTCCCCTTTTTTAGTACCTCCGTCGTGTTTTTAAATTGGGTTGATTTGGGGGCACTTAGCTTGGGATACGAAAAAATTATAACCACCTTACGGGTTTTTTTGGAAGCAAGGGATTATTGAGTGTGGGTAGAATCCCCGAGTCTTCTTAAAGTTTTTTAGAGGATGTGACACTTCATTAGGGTAGGCCATGGGAAGCGTGGGTTTTTGTCGGTTTTTGGGTTTGTCCTGTTCCAAATTTTTTCATGTTAATCACGATGGACTCCTAAGTGTCCAAAAATGTGCCTTTGTTGGTAGCATGTCTTTAAGCGGGTTGTCTGTAGGTCTGTGTGTTGTGGGAGAAGCAAGGTGGCTACCCTAATGATTTAACCTGTACTTGACACTATTGATGGGTTTTTCCTCTGTCTTGTCTCCTCTCTTTTTTTCTCTTCTCTCTCTCATTTGCCCCCTTTTTCCCAACCCCTTTTTTACCTGAGAAACTAAAGAAGAATATGCTTAAAAAGGACCAGAAAAAACAAGGAAGCAAGGAGTTTCGAGGATTAAAATTTTAAAAATTTTCCCATCCTTTTAAGACGGACCACATTCCCCCGATCGCGCATAGTAGATAAAACATGTTATACCAAAACAATTGAAATTTAGAGGGGAAAAAGGTTCCCTTACCCCCGGGGAAAGGATTTTGGGGTCCCCAAAGGGACAAAGGGGAACAATTTTTGTTATTTCAAAAGGGAAATTTTCCCTCCCGGTTAAAAACCCTTTTTTTGGTAAATTTAAATTTTTGGGTTTTTCTTTGGGTAGATTTAGGGGTAGGGTTAAAATAAGAGGGGAAAAGGGGAAAATTAAAAAATTTTCATTTTTGAGTCATTTTGACTAAGAAATGACGTCACAGGGTTTTTTTGAAAAACGTCAAAATTTGGGGTAATTTATCGGGCCCCCTAGATGAAGAAGCCCAAATTTTGAGATGATTGGACGAGATTTGAGGCCCCGCTATATTTTGAAAAAAACCCCATAACGTCAATCGTTTTTTTTTAAAAAACAGTATAACACTTTAGAACGCTTAAGCCCCCTTATAGTTGGTTTTAAAAATCCGATGTATTTTCTAAAATTAGACAATCTCTTTCCATGTTTTTATTTTCGTTTTTCGATTGAACCCGTTTTCGGGGTTTTTAAAATTGGCTTAAAAAAATTTTGGTTAGGTCTGAAAAATGCGATTTTAAGGTTTTGTGGGACTTTCCCTGGGAAAAAAGGGCCCCCACTACAACAAATGCAAAAACATCCAGTAGATTTTTACCAGCTGTGAAAAGATGAAGTCTATTTTTTTCGTTTGGGTCACATTCACTTAAAAAAGGTATATCCCTGTTACATAAATTTTGGGAAATGGGACCTGTCTTTAATTGGGTTCCGATGGATAGAGCGAAAAAGGGAGTAAAAGACCCAAGGGGGGGGTTTTAACCAAAAAGAAGTCAAAGGAAAATTTGAAAGGGAGCCACGCTAAGCCATTGAAAGGATTTCACCCAAACCCCATAAAAGTAAAACCCTTTTTTTGGCGGCGTTTGAGGGGGGGGGGGGGAATGGAAAACCTTTGCTTTTTGCCAGGCAGTGACATTCCAACCCTACAGGGTTTTTCAATTCATTATGTCTGCAGAATGAATGCATGATTAATAATCATTGATTATACATATTGAAACAAGGTTTTATGTGGGGTTATTTTGAAGTGGCCCAGTAAGTTTTCACACGCTAGACTTGGGGTAAGAGGGTTTATTAATTCTTGGGGTTTATTGGCCCTTTTTTAGCCTCCGTTCAGTACTTTAAACGCACCCCTTTTTTTAAACTTTTCCTAGTTTTCCCTTTACACTCACCTTATACCTCCGGTAAAGGACAAACCCCCATTAATGGGCCCACGCCGGGGGCCAGCAGGGGAAAGGGCCAGGGACGAAGGAAGATCAGTTATTCTACACGACCATCTTCCTCAACAAAGCGATCCTCTCGGAACAAGAGGCTATCTGAACACGACAGAGATGAAATTAAACGACCCTTTTCATGTAGGTTGGGAATTGGACTAATTGTTTTTTTACAAATGTTTCACTTGGGAATCACATCCATTTTGAAATACTTTCCCATTTTCCCTGCCCTGCATTCACCGGATGCCTTTGCAAGAAGGGATAGCAGGGTTAGAATTCGAAGATAACATTTCGGTATACTAGCTAAATCGGTAGATGGATAGAGAACAGCTGTCCATGGGAGTCGTCAGGGACAACGGTGTAGCAACTACAGCAGTGTATACCGCAACTAACTGCTCCTTCATAAACCACTTTATTGACACGTTTTCAGGAAATCTGTGGCGTACATTGTACATTGTACATTGTACAATGTACAGCTAAAACACAAGGATTTTCCTTTCTTCACAGCTTCATGCGGCAGGGAAATTCAGTGTTATGCTATAGTGCAAATATTCTTTTTGATCTATCTAACCTGCCCATAGTAAAACACCCCTGTTGGTCTTTGTAAACCCTATATAATATTCTTTTTGATCAATCTAACCTGCCCATCCCCGCAGATAAAAGTCCCCTCGTCGGTGCCTCACAGTAAAACACCCCTGTTGGTCTTTGTGAACCCTAAATCAGGTGGAAATCAGGGGGCCTATCCTCATTCAGTCTTTCCAATGGTTTCTCAATCCCCGACAGGTGGGTATTTGTTACTAATAGTTACCTTTCTTCTCTCTCTCTCTCTCTCCTCTCTCTCTCTCTCCCTTCTCTCTCTCTCTCCTCTCTCGAATACTCTCTCTCTCTCTCTCTCTCTCTCTCTCTCCTCTCTCTCTCCTCTCTCCTCTCTCTCTCTCTCTCTCTCTCTATATAATATATATATATATATATATATATATATATATATATATATATATATATATATATATATATCCCTGACAGGTGTTCGATATAACAGAAGGAGGCCCTGGTCTCGCACTTTCTCTCTATCAGAACGTAGCCAATCTTCGCATTCTAGTGTGTGGGGGAGACGGAACTGTAGGATGGGTCTTGGCAGAGATAGATAAACTGAACTTTATTAACTCCCCACCCATTGCTGTCATCCCCCTCGGTACAGGGAATGATCTCGGTAAATGATGTTCTAACAATTATACCTTCAGGGTCCAGTTCTACACCTGTAATATATTCTGCAGCGGGTGTGCCAAGACATTTAGGTCACACTTTGGGAGTTTAGTTCGCGTAGCGCGCGGAGACACGCCACACACTGCGACATTAGAATTGCAGCCGCCCCGCGCGCCAAGAGGTTGTGTAATTCCTCTTGGTCCTTGGAGAGTGCTTGCTTGGATTGATTGTGTGCTTCTTAACACTCCTGTGTTTCAGCGAGAGTTCTGAATTGGGGGGCAGGGTATCAGGGTGAACCACTTGACAAGCTATTGTACCATGTTGCAGATGGAAATATACAGAGTCTGGACAGGTACATCTCAGTTTGCTAAAAGTACACCGCCACGGTGATCAGTATCTATGCTACAGTCGGACCCCGATTTAGTGGCACCCCGATTTAGTGGAACCCCGATTTAGTGGCAGGATTTTTTCCCCCGAGGATGCCACTAAATCGGGGTCCGACTGTATATGATTTAGTATATCCCATGCCCAGCCTAGGCCTGTATGGCGGCGCCATACCCCCATTTGATTCTCAAAACAGTGCACTCAGATGGGGTCGGCGGCGCTAGACAGACCTAGTCCTGAAGTGATTACAGGGCCCACGAACCCGGGGGGGGGGGGGGGGATTTACAAAAATTGGAAATTTAATTGATATATTTTGTAGAGAATGTTAGTGCCAATATTTTTACTCTCACTTCTAAATGCATAAAATGCATGAAAAGCTCAATTTTTCCGGGGGCGTCACCCCCTTCAAGAGATACAGGTCATACTTAAAAGGAATGAAGCTGGAGCTTCAGTATTCTTTCTCTCAAGATGGCTTCTAAATGCTTAAAATGAGTGAAAATCGGTTAAAAAGTATCAATTTTTTCCGGGGGCTTTGCCCCCTAGACCCCCACCTGGACCCCAAACCCCTAGGGGCCCTGCCACTGCTCCTCCGGCGCCGCTTCGCAGCACCGTCGTTGTGCACGAAAATTACGGTGCTCTGCCCCCCCCCCCCTGGAAAAATTCTGTGTCGTGGGCCCTGGATTATGCTGTGATTATGCTATAATTATGGCTTTTGTGTCTTTCCGAAACCCGCAACCCTCCCATCCTAGGTGGCAGATAGATGTAGAGGAGTTAGAAGAGAGTGATGGGGCTGGGGAGTGTAGCACTCAGAAACAACTTGCTGCAGCTGATGATTTTGAGCACGATCAGCCACTAAAAGATGTAAGTGATATGGCCATGGTGGTATATAACAAGTTTTGGTTACTCATATCCTCTCGGCTGCGCGATCAGAAGGTGGGAATTGTAGGTACTACCAAGAGACTTTTGAAACCCCAGTTTAATAAAATCAAAACATCATATTATATATTATAAGGGATGTTTTGGATTTACAAAACTAGGATAAACAAAACATGGTTCATGTTGAGTAACAAAAACATGGGGGGGGGGGCCAAAACATAATCCTGTGTTCCCAATCTCTTTAGTCTTCTTCCACGGATGCAACTATTTATTGAATCCCTCTGTTTCAGCTGCCCATAAACATAATGAACAACTACTTCTCCATTGGTCTAGACGCCTACATACAATACCAGTTCCATACAGGGAGGGAAGCTAAACCTGAGAAATTCAGCAGCAGGGCGTACAATAAGTTTGTTTACTTCAAGGGAGGATTCGTGGATACATTCGAACAGGTATAATTGCCGTGTGGGGCAATAAAAAGTCCCCGGCCTAGGTCTACCATAGTTCCAGATATCACCAGAAAATTTTTTTTCTGGAATGAATGACCATGTTCATTCCGATCAAAAAAATGAATTTTGAGCTAAAGATCTGAAATTTTGGTCAAGTTATTTATTTGTCTCATAGAGTTACTGTACCAAATTTTAGAACTCCACGATATCTGGAACTATGGTAGACTTGGGGGGGGGGGACTTTTTATTGGCCCACACGGTATATTGTACACATTATCTGTGGGGGATTTTATCTGCATACTTAGTTGTTTACACAGTCCTACTATTCTGCAGAATATTACTGAATTTGAGCTACCTAAATCAACTTGATATTTTCAGAAATACAAAGACATGAGTAAATGGATTGAACTGATATGTGATGGTAAGGATTACACAGAGAAGATCAGGGATAAGAAGATACATGTTGTTCTGTTCATGAACATCAAGAGTTATGGTGCGGGAACTAACCCGTGGGGCAGCCAGGTACAACTCAATCAATCAATCAATCAATCAACCAATCAATCAATCAATCAATCAATCAATCAATCAATCAATCCATCAATCAATCAATTAGTACAAGCTACTGTCTTTTCGTGATACATCAGTTCGAATAGAATCCGTCATCCCATTCCTAAATCTTCAATCGCCCATACCAGAATAGTAACACTAACATGAGAGTACAAGCTATGGACGATGGATATATTGAAGTTATTGGGCTTGCCAGCGCTGCTCAGATGGCCGCCTTGCAGGTAAGATAAAGCGCTTCTAGTTTAAATTTAACTAGCGCTTCTAGTTTAAATTTAACCCTGTGAACGGGTATGTGGCGGATGGAAAATTATTCGAGGTTACAGTACTCATCCTTGATGACTGATGTGAAGACTGGATAGTGTCAGATATAAACAGGGAGGTCACCCTAACTGTATCAGAAAACCTCACCCCAACGAATACACACACATCCAGTAGATCTACCAGCTAAGCTAGTGAAAACGAGAAGTTTCTATCTCTTTTATTTGGCGTGAATATGGTTTATAAAAAGCGTGCCTGTTACACTGAAATTACGCATGCCTGTTACATTGAAATTTCATCAAATGGGACCTGTCTGTAACATTGGTTCCAGATGAGATAGAAATTTGAAATTTTGAACTTGAGTTAAAGACCCCAAGTCGGGTATAAATGCCAAATTTCAAGTCAAACGGATGAAAGGGAGCCATGCTATAGCCTTCTAAAATCTGGTTTTTCAGCCAAACACCCATAAAACGTATAACTGCGTTTCTGGCGGCGCTTTTTGAGGGGGGGGGGATGGCATGGCATCCTTTGCGCTTGCCAGCGCAATGATAAAACCTCGAATAAATTTAACACCCAACCCCTTCGTTGTTTACATATCTGTAGAATGTCTGAATAAGACAATCTCTGAAGCCCAATTACAAATGTGTGTTTTCACAGGTTGGAGACACAGGATTTAGAATAACACAGTGCAAGAAAGCAACCATTATCACCAGGAAAGCAATGCATTGCCAAGTGGACGGAGGTAATTACACATCCCTGAGAGTACATTGTATTTTTCTAATGGCTCATTTCCATATAGCTAACACACGCCCCCCTTTTATTATAGTCACATATAACTCTCCCTCCCCAGTATAGCTAACACACGCCCCTTTTATTATAGTCACATACTCTCCCTCCCCAGAACCGCTATTCCTGGCTCCCTCTGTTTTAAGAATCAGTAGACGTTGTCAAGCACTCATGATAGCCAAGGGAAAACTGCTGAGGGCCAATGCCAATCACGACTCTGAGGCCCCTTCGTAAGTGCAAAATCCTTAAACCCAAACCTGGTGTATGACGGACTGTTATGGCAACTATAACTGACAAACAACTAACAATATCCACCTCCTACAGATCATCATCTCGACACAACAGTCTGGACTCTGCTACAACTGTGCCATATGACAGTACCCACCGACAACTAGTGACCACGTTTGGTATTGAGCCAGATCAAGAACAAACAGACACACAGACAGACCATGATATGGAAGTGAGTTGGTTAAAGAGTGATAGGAGGGGAGCCATTAGGAGGAGTTTATCAGATGTTCAGGCACAAGAACTGCTGTTGGAGGGGGCGGTAAAGGTAGCGGAAATAAAGGAGGAGGAGGATGTGAATGGTGGAGAGGCTGAAGTGATAGAATGTGGTGGTGACGGGGCTGCCTGGGAAGTGGAGGTGGGTTGTAAAGGGACCAAGGGGGATCACGCTCGTGAAGTGATAGAATGTGGTGGTGACAGGGAAGTGGGGAAGAGAGAGAAGGAAGAAGATACTGTGACATTGCAGCACAGTAAGATGGGAGAAGTAAACGGTACGAAAGGAAGAGAGACTGAAGAAAGTGACCAAGATAAGGACGATAAGTGCTGTAGTAAGGAAGACAGTGTTGGAATGAGGGAAGATAGCACTAGTGATAGTGAGGGTGATCGTAGCTGCAGTAGTAGTGTCTACGAAGAGGGAAGTCTTGAAAAAGAGGGAAGTATTATTAGAGAATATGTAGATGAGAGCTGTGAAGAAGAGGAGCTCCTCCATAACTCCTCCAACAAATTAGAGACTGCTTTGCTCGACTCTCTCTCCCCTTGCCCCAAACCCATCAAGGAAGAGACGGGTGCAGTAGTATTAAGAGATAGTGAAGCTAGTGGGGAGCTGATTCACAGGTATCAGAGTGAGGAAAAAGAGGTGATAGAAGATAGAGCAGTTGTAGAAGATAAAGAAGATAGGGAAGAAGAAGACTCAAATAATCTCACTGAGATAGATGTTCAGAGTGTTTGAGGGTAACAGAGTTGAAGAGATTCTATAAGGTGGTCTACAAGGTGTTTAGAAGTGGACCACATGCTAGATTTCCTTTAGTTTGAAATGTTACTGAGCTTGGTATGATTTAGTCTAGTTTGAGCTATTCTGGTTTCATTTGGTCTAGTTGAGTCAAGTCTGGTTTAGAGATCTGAGGTACTGATTTGATGCTATTCTGCAGGAGTATTGGGAGACAGATGACAGTGAGACAGACAGCAGTGAAACAGATGGAGACAGGAGTGAGATAGAAATAGTGCAGATACCTCGAGAGACAACTCTTTAGTCTAGTGAGACAACTCGATTTAGTGGTTATAGGTGACACCTACTAGGGTCAACTATTACATAGGTTTTTAAACTAGAGTTGGGCAGGGAGAGGGGGCAAGAGTTTATCTTGCAGTGATACATAATATGACTTAACTGATACAACTAAAAGATGGGACTTATTGTTTGATATGAGTAGTTGTTTATTTTGTATGATTATTTTTGATTTTATAGATGTTAAAAATCTAATAGCTGTTTACATTCGTACAAACAAACAAACAAACAAACAAACAAACAAACAAACAAACAAACAAACAAACAAACAAACAAACAAACAAACAAACAAACAAACAAACAAACAAACAAACAAACAAACAAACAAACAAACAAACAAACAAACAAACAAACACATAAACACATAAACACATAAATACATAAACAAACGTAACAAACAAAGAGACAAATAAACACACACATAAACAAACAAACCATGGACCCATTCGCCAAAATATGTATCAAATTAACCCCTCAAACACCCCATTCCCCATAGTGAGGTGTCTCAGTCAGTGAAGGTAGCGATACACAAAGTAACATACGCTGACTTCCACAAACACTACGGCAACATAGAGAGGTTATTAGAGATCGCATTACCCCTAACTATGGTGGTGACTAGGGACTGCTTGGCGCTGGATAGCATTCGACCTGCAGTAGAGCAGTGTGTTAGGGTGAGTACTGAGTATTCAATTAGGATCATTGGTGCGATTCTTCAGCCCCAATATCTGATTTGAGTGCCAGACAGCTTCCACCAGCCAATTTCTCAAACTACACATCCCCTTCATAATATGTACTACTAGCACTATATAACATTCTGAACAAAGAGATCTGATAATGAACTACATTAACCGTAGTATTATGCACTATGCTGCAGGGACATCATACACACACATCACCCACACACATGATATTGATCAAGCCTGAACAACAGGTTATTGAATCAATCGACCGTTCAACGGTACGAGGTGCCATCACTTGATTCGTGCAGTTGATCCGAGGATCACGAATTCAATTAATATGTCGTGATTACTGTTTAATAGCCCAACTGGTCATTCCGAAAAATCAGATACAAACACATTAATGTGCCGCACTGTATATGAGTTACTCCAACCCGCGCTGCAGATAACATGTGCCCTGTTTAAGGGTACGCTAACCAAAATTTTTTTTCGAGTGCAGGGAAATCTCTCACCGTAGGGTTGTAGGCCATGCCAAGGAGACCTCAAATATGCAATTTGAGCTCTCAAGTCGAATTCATATTTTTGCTACAGCTGTTTAAAAAATGTCATGTAAATACGTTTTTGGCATCTCAAAAAAATTTTTTTAAAGATAGGAGCATGAAAATTTGGGGATTTGAAGAGGACATGAAGGTGAATAACCACAAAAATTTTTTTTGCAATCCGAGCTGATTTCCGGTCCTGAGATGGATTTCTTTTTTTCCACTTTAACGCCCTATTTGGCAAAGTTCCGAAAATATGTGAAAGCTGTAAATTGGTGAAAAGTTGCGTCTAACGATTATCTAAGTGGCCATAAATTTTGGGCGTGTCCTTATTTGAGACAAGCTGTACAGAGTTTTTTTTGTGAAAGCCGTCATTTCAGAAATAAATAAATTCCCTGTATCTCAAAAACGGCTGATCGTAGAGACCTGAGACTATGCTTAAACGATTCAGAAGGTCCGATTTTGGGGGGGTCTTCTGAGAGACATTTTGCTCCTACTTCAACCGTTTTTGCTGTAATTGCGAAAAACAAATTCTATGAAAAGGGCAAAAGCTAAACTCCAATATCCTGTAAGAAAGGACCGAAACTATGGAAAAATGTGTAACAAGCTAATTCCTTCACTATTTGGTCCATATGGGTCCCTATAATCACCAAAAACAAAATCACAAAAAATCCACGATGGCGAAGATGGGTTTTTGTTTTTCGCAATTACAGCAAAAACGGTTGAAGTAGGAGCAAAATGTCTCTCAGAAGACCCCCCCAAAATCGGACCTTCTGAATCGTTTAAGCATAGTCTCAGGTCTCTACGATCAGCCGTTTTTGAGATACAGGGAATTTATTTATTTCTGAAATGACGGCTTTCACAAAAAAAACTCTGTACAGCTTGTCTCAAATAAGGACACGCCCAAAATTTATGGCCACTTAGATAATCGTTAGACGCAACTTTTCACCAATTTACAGCTTTCACATGTTTTCGGAACTTTGCCAAATAGGGCGTTAAAGTGGAAAAAAAGAAATCCATCTCAGGACCGGAAATCAGCTCGGATTGCAAAAAAATTTTTTGTGGTTATTCACCTTCATGTCCTCTTCAAATCCCCAAATTTTCATGCTCCTATCTTTAAAAAAATTTTTTTGAGATGCCAAAAACGTATTTACATGACATTTTTTAAACAGCTGTAGCAAAAATATGAATTCGACTTGAGAGCTCAAATTGCATATTTGAGGTCTCCTTGGCATGGCCTACAACCCTACGGTGAGAGATTTCCCTGCACTCGAAAAAAAATTTTGGTTAGCGTACCCTTAATACGCCTAACTGGTTAGAAAGCAAGAACCCTATTTAAATACAAGGATTGTTGCTGTTCGAGATATCCGATATAAAGATAGTGCTAATACATCAGTACTGTGGCAATATGATATGCGCCTAGATATATCGAATCCAGTGGATCGCTTGGTTACTTCCTTCGTTAAACAAGCATTGAAACTGGAGGGTTGGAGTAACTCATATACAGTGCGGCACATTAATGTGTTTGTATCTGATTTTTCGGAATGACCAGTTGGGCTATTAAACAGTAATCACGACATATTAATTGAATTCGTGATCCTTGGATCAACTGCACGAATCAAGTGATGGCACCTCGTACCGTTGAACGGTCGATTGATTCAATAACCTGTTGTTCAGGCTTGATCAATATCATGTGTGTGGGTGATGTGTGTGTATGATGTCCCTGCAGCATAGTGCATAATACTACGGTTAATGTAGTTCATTATCATGATATGTGAGCGCTGCAGATAACATGTGCCCTGTTTAATACGCCTAACTGGTTAGAAAGCAAGAACCCTATTTAAATACAAGGATTGTTGCTGTTCGAGATATCCGATATAAAGATAGTGCTAATACATCAGTACTGTGGCAATATGATATGCGCCTAGATATATCGAATCCAGTGGATCGCTTGGTTACTTCCTTCGTTAAACAAGCATTGAAACTGGAGGGTTGGAGTAACTCATATACAGTGCGGCACATTAATGTGTTTGTATCTGATTTTTCGGAATGACCAGTTGGGCTATTAAACAGTAATCACGACATATTAATTGAAAAGAGATCTGAGCAAGAATTAAATAGGGAAGAAAATCGAAAAATATTGGGTTTTACCTGGAATTGAACCAGGGACCTCCAGAGAGACATGCTCGGAGCTATACCACTAATATAATAATAATATTACATGTACTAGTTTGTACCCCCCCCCCCCCATAACAGGAGGACGAGGATGTAACGAATTTACCGGGTACAGTTTCAGAAAACTGGGTATTCCTACACAGGGCTAACGATAGACTTTACCCAATTAGCGTAGATATGGAATCAAAACTACCTGTTAGGTAATAATTACTGAATAGCACAGTTACAGTCGGACACCCTAGGGAGAAATTAGGGTATATCTGCTAAATCGGGGTCAAATACTGTTAATTTCCTATCTCGGGGGAAGATTTATTCTGCCGTTAAATCGGGGTCCAAATGTACTTAGCTTACTATTTCTATTTTCATTATACTATTTTATTATCTCCTCCATTTCTACAGAGAAATAGAGTCGACGGGTGTGTTTGTGCTAGATGTGGGTATTAAGGGGACCCCTAAAACTTGTATAAGGGACAAGGACGCTGAGAAAAGAGACCTGTTCTGTGCTGTGGAGGGCGGTTCACTTGAGAAGGTAGCATATTTAGACAAATAAAATACACTAGATTAGGAGGTCAATGTATATACCTCTTGTGAAACTAATAGTCAACACTGGTTGATATATTGGAATACTGACTGTCCAACAAATTGTCCCTGACAGGTGAAATCTTTGCGTTGTAAGGCCATGGTGGACCCTACCACAGAACATGGAGGGGTTACAATGTTACAGCTAGCATCGCAACGAGGCCACATATCCCTAATACATTATCTGCTGGAGACATACTCGGTAGACGATATCAATAGAGGCACTACAGTGGGAGGCAATACAGCCCTACACTTCGCCGCACAGGTAACTAAAACCGGGTGGGCCGGCTATTATACCACCCTACACGTTTAGTGCCGTCCAAAATTACATGTCCCTTTACATAGCTGAAAATCACACAAAATTTCACTAAATCTCCCTACCCCTGCAGTCTTGCAGAGAGGAAACGGTAAAAGCCTTGATAGAGGCGGGTGCGGATCCAAGTCAACCGAACTCTGACGGCTTACTTCCCTGTGACATGACAGATTCGGTTACGTTGCGAGAGGAGCTAATATCGGCTCTGGAAGTGGTCGCAGGGGCGGGTACCCCTGTGTGACAGAAGGGCCATACATTATTAAACTGCGAATTTGTTGTGAGAGACTCTCAGAGAGAGAGGGGGGAGAGGAGAGAGAAGGAGATGAGAGAGCAAGAGAGAGGAGGAGAGAGAGAGAGAGAGAGAGAGAGGAGAGAGTAGAGAGAGCGAGAGAGAGAGAGAGAGAGAGGAGAGAGAAGAGAGAGAGAGAGAGAGAGGAGAGAGAGAGGAGAGAGGAGAAGAGAGAGAGCGAGAGAGAGAGAGAGAGAGAGAGAGAGATTTATTGTTTGTGCGTGGTTCAAATGTAGATTTTTATTGGAGTTCTTTTAGCTACGTTAAATAATTGAATTATGTAAAACTGTACAGCAGAGATTGTTCAGCAGATATACAATGCACATACATTTCCACAATTACCGTGCTCCTTGTAGTGGGAATACGGTGTCTGAATAATTCGGTATTTGACCATTACGGTTTCTGAAATATATATATGTATTTGAAATACATATATATTTCGGTATCACGTGTTGTCAATCTGGCGCTCTGATTGGTCTCGTCTTAACGTTTTTCACTGGTACCGTGTTGAATCGATACTGTATTCTCACTACAAGCACCCATGATACAGCCTGAAACTATATGATATCACTCAGTGATTGTCCATTGTATGACTACGTCTAGTTAAGCCCATGTTATTCCTATTTAGTGTTTCAGCTGTTCTCCGTCAGTATTTTAGTGCAGAAGTGTCTTATAACCGAGAAAGAACGAGGACAAAGAAAGGAGGATGTTGCTATAAAATTATTGACCATTATCATATGATTATGTAAATGCAGAAAGTTTTGGGAAACTGTTATGGGTCATTTGATTTGCGATGTCTGACAAGCTGGGAGTGCACGTGTGTTAATGTGACACTGAATTAGAGTGAGAGAATTGAAATGTTCATTTGTAAATTTAACCAAAATTTAATGCTATAATTATGCATCACTCTTTAATTTAGGTATAAACCTTTTAACAAACACCGCTTATTATTTTGTTGGGGCAGTAAACACCGCGCCCTCCGTCTATGAGACGGAGGGCGCAGAGCTTCTGAAGTGGCTCCCACGCGCGCAGATTTGATTGTGAGACTCGCTTGGCGCGGAAATAAACAAAATCATCTGCCGCGTGGTGCAGCGCAGCAATTCATCTCAAGCTCAAAACCAGAACGAACAAATTCGGTAAGTCGGAAGAACGTGTCCGTTTGTCTCATGAGGCCTCATGAGGCGCCTCATGAGACCTCATGAGGCACTCATGAGGCGCCTCATGAGGCCTCATGAGACATTTTCAGCTGTTTTAGTGCCTCATGAGGCCTCATGAGACATCATGAGGCGCCTCATGAGGCCTCATGAGACATGTGCCTCATGAGACACTGCTCATGAGGCCTCATGAGACATGTGCCTCATCCCGACTTTGTTTTGATGTCTCATGAGGCCTCATGAGCAGTTTTGACATGAGGCATGTCTCATGAGGCCTCATGAGGCATATCTCATGATACCTTAAAGTTAGTATAGCTATAGGATTAGGGTTAGGGTTAGGGTTAGGGTTAGAGTTAGGACCGGGTTTCGGTTCCAGTTAGGAGTACGAACCTAACCACTAAGCCCTAACCACTAAGCCTAGGGGTTAACCCCAACCAATAGGCGTAGGCCTAGAAGTCTATCCTTAACCCTAACAGTAACACTAACCCTAACCTTAATCCTAATACCAATATAAAGTTAGGGTTAGGATTAGTGTTTGGGTTAAGGATTGAACCCTAGGACTTGGACCTAGGTTTATCATATTGTCATAAAAGTTTGGGGTTAACCCCTAGGCCTAGTGGTTAGGCTCGTACCCCTAACTGGAACCGAAACCCGGTGCTAACTCTAACCCTAGCCTTAACCCTATGGCTATACTAACTCTAAGGTGTCATGAGATATGCCTCATGAGGCCTCATGAGACATGCCTCATGTCAAAACTGCTCATGAGGCCTCATGAGACATCAAAACAAAGTCGGGATGAGGCACATGTCTCATGAGGCCTCATGAGCAGTGTCTCATGAGGCACATGTCTCATGAGGCCTCATAAGGCGCCTCATGATGTCTCATGAGGCCTCATGAGGCACTAAAACAGCTGAAAATGTCTCATGAGGCCTCATGAGGCGCCTCATGAGTGCCTCATGAGGTCTCATGAGGCGCCTCATGAGGCCTCATGAGACAAACGGACACGTTCTTCCGACTTACCACAAATTCACCACTTTTTTAAATTTCGCTTTCCTGGTTTTGTCAAAAAATAAAAACATTGCCTTCCTTGGAATGCGCTGCAGCCCCCTCATGCGCGCACCCCCGCATATTATATTATAAGGGGCCTGCAACGTATGCCAATTGCCTTCCCACCATTTAGACCCCCGGTCCTCATGCTGGACGCCCGAAGTCTCGAAAAGCCAAATCCAAAGATCGATAACCCTACTTCCCAGTTCCATCTTCCGGTCAGCTAATAACTAATTTCCATACTGCAGTACCCCATAACCTATCAGATTTCTTTAATGACTGAGATGAATGATATGGCCAGCGTTAAAATCTGGGTGTTTTGGGAGTGCTGACAAACGGTTTTTAGGGTTAGGGCTAAAGTAGGGTTAGGGTTGGGGTTTGGTTTGGGGTTAGGCCTTGACATTCCCTACCATATAAACTTTGAATCAGCCAAAACGATTGAGTGATTTGGCGGTTAGAGCCATTTTAGTGAATCAACTTTTTTTGGCAGTGTGCACCTGTAAACAGGCCTCAAAACACCCAGATCGTAACGGCGCCCAAATAATATGACCTCTACAGGATGGTTAAAATGACTGGAAGTCCGCGGTTATTTGGGGACTTAGCAGAGTATGACAAGATCGCATTTCCTGTTTATAGAGTCGCTATGAAGCTGCGATACATTCAGAAGAAAACAAAATGTAATGAAATGAGGAGAAGTTTGCTGGTCGATTTATGGCTAACACATTAATTCTGACAGTGTTTTATATTTCAGTGTGTCATGTGACTGTGTCAATGTGGAAGCGAGTAGTGGAAGAATACTCCCTAGAAAATCCTAATCTCATCCTTCAACCAGCAGAAATTAACTCAGCTGTTTCCATGCTCTTTCAACTTATCATGGAGGTTTGTTACACTTTTTAAATGTACTCAAACATGTAACATTATTCGTCTTTAGCATTACAGTCACACGATCCGCTACAGGAGGAGAACGTGATGATAAACAGGGAGGAATCGTGTCGTATTCTCCTCAGCTGGCTGTTCTCCCTGTACCCGCAACCCAGCCTAACCGCCCTACAGTTGAACGTCCCAATCATCCTTCTCTCAAAATCTGAAACAATCACCAAGCAGCGAAGTACGTGTGTAAAACTGTGTCTCTCTCTCTCTCTCTCTCTCTCTCTCTCTCTCTCTCTCTCTCTCTCTCTCTCTCTCTCTATATATATATATATATATATATATATATATATATATATATATCTCTCTCTCTTCTCGTTTTTCTCATTTCCTTTACACACAACAAGCACCTGATGAGAGCTTGTACACAAGTATAAAATGTGGGACTGGGAGGGGACACATGCTTGCAAACACGCACTTGTTTGTTATGACGTTTGAGAAGCAGGAACTCTCTTGTTTAACAAAGAGCAAGTTCCTCCCTGAGATAGTTTAGTGAGTGAGTGATTTTAGTGAGAAGCTGTTTATGTCACTTTTATGGCCATAGCTGGCCACTGATGACAATGGAATGGCAACACAATGGTTTTAAACCCTTCATATATTTTCAGTGCTGTTCGAAGTGGCCATTCTATCTGGATATGAGTTAAACCTACAACAACTATCACATCTCCTACACCTTACATCCTATCTCATAATCTCGTGCAAAGAGAAATCGCTTCTTGGTATGTTACCCTGTAGTTTTCAAGGTTCCTCTTTTATCCTTCAAATATATCACAGTTTGGAAAACCTTGATTTTTTGTTTACTTAGCCCCCCTCTGTGTATGTGACATTTGGAATATTTCTTGTAGCTCCTATCTGATATATTTTATGCGAGAAAGAAAGCTGGGAGGCAGCTCAGACTAGGCAACCTGCCCAGTCTTGTGATACCCCCTCTTACACTGCCTCTCACTTTAATTCCAGTCTCCCGCAGTCCAGCTCAGCCTGCACTCGGGTCTCAGGTCCGGTGTACACATTTATTTTTAAAATCTTAATCAAAACTCTTATCCATGTCACCCAATTTCTAACCTCTCCTTGATACAGGTGCAACATCAAGCCAGAGTGCGGCACAGTGCTGCTACACGTTTAACGCCCTCTCCTTCCACTCTCGCCTTACTCTGGAGAAATATGAAAACTGGATCCTCTCAGACCCGGAGTACCTGGCGTGGCTTCCAACACTCCATAGACTCAATATCAGCCAAGAGAGTAAGATGGGGTGAATGAGGGCCGAGGGTGGGGGAATATAGCGATGGGGGGAGGTAGAACTTTGTAAAATGTTTCATATTTTGTAGCGTTATTCTGAAATAATATTCCGTGGTAATTCTCACGGTATCAAAGCAAAGGGTGATCAATAATCATGAGAGTGTGTGTGTGTGTGTGTAAATGTCTGTCGGTCCCTATTCTAACTATATCCCTCAAACTCGCCCCCTTTCCTTACCAAAAGGGCTATCTTTTCTACAGAGAGTGGCCTGCGAAAAATGCCCCTCCGGAGTGAGGTAAAAACGGGGTCAGGGACCAGTACGAAGGAGGCCACTGGGGAGAGAGAGAGGGGAGAAGAGGGGGAGAGCGAGAGAGAGAGAAGAGAGAGAGAGAGAGAGAGGAGAAGAGAGAGAGAGAGGAAGGGGAGAGAAGAGGAGAGAGAAGAGAAAAGAGAGAAGGAGAGAGGGGAGAAGGAGAGAGAGAGAGAGAGAGAGAGAGAGGGACCTCCCGGAACTGTAATAAGATTCGCATCAGCCCATTATTATTATCCAGCGAAGTGAATTGAGGCGTAAAGTGAGCCCCACAGTTCTCCAAGGCCATATATACCGCGAGTGCACAAGCACTATCCGTGTGCGCGACCTTTCACCTGAAAAATATCCATGTCCCATCGGATGCGTGCAGATAAGGGGAACAGGGAAGCAAGAGAAAGTGTTCTGCTGGTTTTAACACCTTTCACCACCCCACACAGGAGAAATGACAATGGACTACTCAACCCCAAAGTCGTGTAAATGGCGTGCTTCCAACACTCCTGACTCATATCACCAAGATCCTAATGCGTAATTGGGCTGATTGCCAGGAGAAATTCCATCTGGGTAAACTTGTAACTTCTTCATATTTTCTAGCGTTATCTGATATATTCACTTTTAAAAACTTCAACGGTATACCCAAAGGGTGTAAGAGATCATGAGTGTGTGGTATAGTTTTTTGAGTGTCTTATTTAACTATATCCTCCTTGTTTCCGTCTCAATCTCTTTGCACTAATCACCTATATTATGATTTTAGAGTGCATTGTTTCCCCGCGGATAGTATCTATAACCTGGAGTCATGCGCCCCTATATCGCACCGTTCACTGGGAAGATAGGTGTGAAAATGCAACTCAGCCCGCTCGGAACGTAATAAGATTCCATCACGCATTATGATCCAGGAGGTAATGGCGCGTTGAATGAGGCAAACGTTATGTCACCATAAAATTCTGGAACCAGTGTATATTAATGGCCGTTTAGTAATCGTGGCCCAGCCAATACATCCTGTACAATTACATGTCTAGTGGGCCATCCCTATACCCCATCCCTACCTATAAGCTATACATTACCCCTCCCTATAATACACCATCCCTATACCCCATCCCTACCTATAAGCTATACATTACCCCCTCCCTATAATACCCCATCCCTAACCCCCATCCCATATTACCCATCCCTAAAACCCCTCTCTCCACAGTGCGACATGATGTAACATGTGGGATCTGCAAGTGTTGCCCCATCCTGGGGCCTGAGATACAAGTGTCTCCGGTGCATTAATCTGGACATCTGCCAGGTAGGAGAGAGATATGGGCGATTTGGGGGAGATATGAGGGAGATTTGGGGAAGAGAGATGGGGAATTGGGGGAAAAAGGTTTGGGTGGGGGAATGGGAAGTTCGGGAGGGGGTGGTTGTTAGGGGCTCAAAGTTCATTATTATCTTCTACAAAGTAAATATATGACGTTTTCTGTTGCGAATAATTAGATCACTTATAATAATATGGAGTCACTAAATATAGATACCTTTTAAAATATTTACAACTATCAACCTTCACTCTTTATATTGATCTTTTTTGCAACTCGTTGTCCTGTTTATTACTGTTCCCCGCGGAGCAACACAGTATTCGCCCATGTGTGTGGCCGTGTGTCTTATCTCTGAGACTCTGTAATTTAGTAACCCATGGTTACGGCCACCACGGTGTTTCATAGGGGGGGGGGCAGATAACACAGATAATCAGGGCGATTCATGGACGCAGTCGAGCACGGATCCGTGAATAATATTCCCATATATTATATGAATGAGTGTGATGATTATGCATCATTTTACCGACGTGTAAAATATTGAGGGATATATCATGATAGGTCTGCAACACACGTGTGGACAAATTGAATAGGGTTGTTATGATACTGGAGCTGCCTTTGGAGGTCATTTGGAGGAAACAAAAAGTAGCATCATCATTATTGTCATGTCTCTACAAAAGAAAGTGCGCCTGGTGGACGGCATGGTTTTTGTGGAACTCATCAGCTGATCATCATTGTTGATCAGTAAGTTCCCCCTTACTCAACAAGATCATCCAATGGAATGGTGCTATTTTTTGGTCAAGTCGTGTAGGAAAGACCACGTTTCCCTTTCTAATTGTTGCCATTACAGAACGCGTTCCAGCCATGCTGCACAGCGTACATGTATGTATCCGGGTCCATACTACCTATACCTCCCTATACCTATTGTCCGATCCAGCTCTCCCTCAGTTCCCCATTGACTCCGTTCTTCCCCCTATTTCACACTCTTAATGTCTCTGTTCTCCCTCTCTTTCACCTACAGATACATCTCGCCACAAAGACGCAGAGATTTAAACCTTAGAACAGATCATTTAGATCTAGAGAGGGAACAATTTTACCACACACAAGGACTGCACGTATCTCTCTGCTGATTCAGTCTGGATACGAATGAACATGGATCATTATACGATCTCCAATAACTGTGCAGTGGACCGTGACTGTCTCAAATACCTCTCTCAGTGACAGTATATCTCTTTCGAATTGTTCTTCCTCAGAGAGACAACGATAATAGATAAGAGCTCTATTTCTGAGGAAGTGAGTTATGATAAGTTGTCGTATATAGATCATAGAATATGATGATGATTGTTGTTTCTTGATAAAACACCTAACATGGCCACCATTAACATACATCATTCGGATCTAATGGCCTCGTGGCGACTACCTAGTATAGCCTAACGGTTCCATTAACTTAGGTAACAGAATATACATTTATACATCACCATCTTTTTCTCTCTCATTCTTTCTCTCTCTCATTCTCTCTCTCTCTCATTCTCTCTCTCTCTCTCTCTCTCTCTCTCTCTCTATCTCTCTCTCTCTCTCTCTCTCTCTCTCTCTCTCTCTCCCTTCCTCTCTCTTAATATCTCTGCATCTCCGCTTCATTTCCTACCAGCACCAGCACCGTGGGGGAGCGTACAGTGCCTGGTTGCTATAGCGACTATATGGAGCACCACTCACTATCTCTCTCTCTTTCTCTCTCTCTCTCTCTCTCTCTCTCTCTCTCTCTCTCTCTCTCTCTCTCTCTCTCTCTCTCTCTCTCTCTCTCACGTTCTATCGGAGCTCGCTTGTTTACTTGCCCTCGTATATTTCGAACGTTGGGAACTACGAAGTTCGCAGTCTATCTTGCTCCTATATCGTAACGTGATATAAACTGATAATAAGTCTAGAACTCCGATTATCGAAAAAGCAGATAGAGTGAGAGATGAGAGAGACGGAGAAAGAAAGGAGAAAGTAATACGGCGTGACTGCGGTTTAGCAAAATCGGCAAATTAACCGCCTACATGAACAGATTAAAGTGAGAGAATTAGCAATTGTGGTTTCAACTTAGGCTTTTGATCAGCTTGGTCATCAGAGTGAGGTTACAATTAGTTAGCCACTATACTCCAGTCTCCACTAGTAGATTCTTTAGTTCGTGATCTCCATCCTTTCTCTTTTGTGTTCCTTGGTGTGATGATCTAGGATGATCTATAGGATGTTTAGTGGTTAGTGGTTAGAAGTGGAGAATTTCGACCAGTCCGAAGTTGTTCCCTGTTATGAAGATTCTTCTGAGGTCATTCCTGGACATTTCCTGCACAAGTCATAAGTTGTTTATATCTCAGTCTCTTTCTGGACGTGAATATAATAGTTTTGAGCTTTGCACGGCCATTTATACCATGCTATTTACCGATTTTTGGCATTGCTCTACCCTCTTTCCCCGTGCCCCGAGAGAAATATAAGGGTTTGAACAAAACAACCAATATTTACTTGTACAGGAACTCTTAACTTCATCTTGCTTGATCAGTTGATCCTTGGCCTCAATTTCCTATTGATAATCAGATTGGATCATCTATAAATTGTTTTATTAACCACCGTCTACTGCGGTAGACCTAATTGCTAGCTAATTTCCATAACCACCATGCCCCTGGGATGGTAAACATGTTGTATACATGAGTTAGTTTAATTGATGATAGCTGTATAACTTCATAATCGGCTGCCCGTGACTTTAAATATAGCGATCCAATTAATCTGCACTCACTTTATTTCTGTCGTTATATTTTGTTCGATCGTGAGTGACTTCCTGAGAACTTCATACAAACTCCTAATTTTAACAGCTTTCTCGAACAGTTAGCAATCAATTCTCTCTCGAATTGCAGTTATTTGAAGTTTCTGTTGCCAGCTCTATTGAGAAGCTGCTGGACTGCATTAAGTTATTAGTTTAGCACCGTATTTAAATATTGAAAAGGGGAGGGGTCGTTGTTTTATTTGAGAAGAGATAGAGAGAGCATCGAGTACGGGTGTTGGGAGAGCTCCCGTCCTGTTTTTCATCTCTCACGTTGTACTCCATCCTTCTAGGCGTGTTTTCTAGCTGGTAAAAAGATACGAGGCCACGAACTATCCCACCCTCTCAAGGAATACCTTACACAGGTAATACAGTGTTCATTCATTGGTACAGGCTTCAGTTTTGTAAAGTCAGTCAGACTTCTTTATGGAATCGATCCCAAATGTCAACTCAACTTCTTAGGATCTTACAAATTAACACACATTGATCCAATGTTATTTAGGGGAGAGATAGATTCATCCAGAGTGAAATAAATAAACTACCTCAGGCAGAGCAAGAAAAGCTAATGGTTTTGTTCCTGTTCCGTAAAATAAATGTATACCTAGGAGGCTGTGCACGAATAAATACGTATTCTGTGTACATTGTACAATGTACAAACCATGGGGTCAAGAAAGAGAGAGTGAGAAAAATAGAGAGCCCAGCTAGAGTGAGAGAGAGATAAATATAATATAGATAGAGAGTCAGAGAGAGATCTAGAATGCCATCATCCAATGTGCCCCACACACCCTCTCCACTTCTCCTCCTACATTTGTTACGTGTGTTGTACCTCACTATGCCATCTCTACCAGAAATTAACCATGCCCGGTATCCTGAGAATGAAACAAGATCAGGCTCTGGATAGCAGTTATATTGGTGATAACTGTGGTTGGGGCTCTGTTCCTGGTGACTACCAGCAAGATCAATAACAAGGCAAGGGCCTATACACTCGGACAAGTACAGGGTCAAGGATATGAAGGTGGGGGGAGAGAGCTGCAGTTGCTGGCAGTGCAATATAGTAGGAGCCATGGGAATATATGTGCTGTGATTTGTGTGATTTATTGGTTACGAAATTATCCCGCAGATAAGTGGTTATTTCGTGATCCATGAGTGCTTTTAGTGGTTGAGCTCTACAGAACCAATCAAAATAATGCTCGCTGCAACCATGATTATTATAGCTGCTACCATTTCACCATACTACACTTTGATTCTCTCTAACATCCTCCCTATTGATAATCAGGTTGAAGATAGACCGATGTATACGGGAGGTGGATTTAATGAGTTTGTCGGGCTAAATGAGAGTGACCCCCACGGACCTAAACTGATAAATGTAAAGCACGTGTCTAAATCAAAGAAGGACGGTGGCAAATCTGTTGATGATGATTTTCTTGTTTTTGAAGCAAAAGTGGAGATTTTAGGGAATATCATGCATTACAGGTATTAAAAATATCTTAAAACTTTTTGCTACCAGCACAAATATGCAAACTCCTAGTCCTATTATTCCAGTTTTGTTATGCTCTTCTCACCAAGTAAAAACTACTATTCTTTCATCAGAGAGGCAAGTAACGGTTGGATTCCTAAGGCCAATGTCATGCTATTTACCGGTCAACACTTCACAACCTCCATATGGAACGATATTGGGACCATGGAGGATCTTGCCTCGCTGGGGTACAGAGTGGTGGCTCTGGAGCTACCTGGACATGGTCTGTCCCATGTGGATCCAGAACAGCAGATCAGAGTTGCAGAGTATATCAAACTGTTCATTCAGGTATGTGGAATAGGTTCTAGTTTTGATTCCTCTTCTTCTCAGATCTCAACTCAAATAACACCTTCAACTTATACCTTGGCAACATAATCGATCTCTCTATCAATACTCCCAACTTTCAGCATTTAGATCTCTACAGACCGGGTCTGGTGGTCTTATCTTGTGATGTTAGCAACTCAGATGTTATGGAATACTTCATCAGATACAGCAAAACTAGCCCTCTACTAAAGGGGTGAGTGCAGTTGGGAATGGTACAATCTCTCTTTCCGAACTTTGTGCTGTTCAGATCGTTTCAACCCCATTAACCCCCCCCCCTCCCCCCATACCCCCAATTATTGACTCCACCCCTCCTCCTCCAGGTTGATAGTTATTGACGCTGCTGCTGAGCAGTTTACCAGCCAAGACAGGGTCCTTGGTGCCTCCATCGAATCCCAAACTCTCTTTCTCTGCGGAGGAACGTGAGTTTACAGATCCCTAGTTCCTTCCATAATAACCTTCTGTAACCACTACTTTTTACTGTACAACCTGATTGCTGGTATAAATCCAAAAAACCTCTTTATTCTGCAGAGATAATGATTGCCAGACGAGTGCCAATGATTGGGCCCGGAACATTCCAAATTCTCGTGTTCACGCCTTCTCTAATGCCTATAGAGAGTTCTACAATGGGGATCCAGTAGTTTTTAATACGATTTTGAAGCGGTTCTTGGAGTACGTGTCAGCGAGACCAGTACAAGCTTAAACTTGTGTGGTGGACTATATTGTATCGGAACTATTGGGTTGTGTGGGGGGTCAGAATCTTTCAGGGCTGTTCAGACAATTGTTTTGTTGGAAATGGGAGGGGGGCGTATTCATATTGTAACGTTTGTCTGAGTTGTTTTTTTTTCAGATGATAAAACGAGCTTATTCATCGCCTACCACTTAGCTTGGCTTAGTTAATCGCAAAAGTTCAATCTGGCCGCCATCATCACGCCCATTTCCACGTTTGGCGTCTTCTGGAGCGAGTTATTGCGTCTGAAAGTTGGTGATGGAACGCGCGATGACGATACTGTGATCTGTCCCGCGCAAACTTTTCCCACGCTGGTCTCAAGACGGGGCGCGCTTTTCCAACACGCGCATCACTCAGTTTAAAACCGCGCGCTGGCATGGTTTTAAAATTGTCAGATTTAAAAAACTCAATTTTGAGTTTTGCCAAAATTGAAAATCAAAAGTTTTTGCTAAGATCTTGTCCACTTTGCACTGTTTGCTGATTGTATAGGCTTATGCTAATATCAAGTGAAGTATTGTCAGACTATCTGCTATTTTATTAGTTTTAACAAGGCTCAAATTTCGCTGGGATCGTGAATGTTTCACCCGTTGTATGTGCCATAAGGGTCACTGAGGTGATAGACCAGTGTGTTTTGTGAAAAGAGCTCTCTTTTTATAACCCACATTATAAATCTATAGTCAGGGCATATGATGGTAGATTTTCGGCATAATTGTTATAAAGCTAATTCCACTTCTAGGAGGTCCTATTGGGTCCCTAGAACCACCAAAAAAAATGTTCGCGATTTGGTGGATGAAGAAGTTGGGTTTCCGGGCCACGCCCTTCTACTAACTTTTTAGCCTAAGGCATAAAAACGCCAAAACTGTGCTTAGGGTAGGAGTAGGGACAAAATCAAGGGCACTAGAGTGTTCAGCGTCTTCGCATTAGTGGGGGTAGGTGCTGAAATTAAGTCTCTATCTCATCTGGTTAATTAGATAATTGGATAATTAGCTCTGTGCATAGCCGTTTTTGGCCATATGGCTATAGCCATATTAGGAAAGGAGTAGAGACAAAACCGAGGGCACTAAAGTGTTCAGCGTCCTCGAATTAGTGGGGGTAGGTGCTGGAATTAAGTCTCTATCTCATCTGGTTAATTAGATAATTGGATAATTAGGTCTGGGCATAGCCATTTTTGGCCATATGGCTATAGCCACTTAGGAATGGTTTATCGACTTTTCATTGGTGCCATTTTGTTCAGAAAAAAATTTCAATCTAAGAGTCGTGGAAAAATTTAGAGCCTATCTCTTACCGTTTTGGCGTTATTTGCGGTCAAAGTATGCCAAATCAGCCGAAAAAGCCAAAAATATTAGTTAATTGGCCTACTTTGACCGCAAATAACGCCAAAACGGTAAGAGATAGGCTCTATATTTTTCCACAACTCTTAGATTGAAATTTTTTTCTGAACAAAATGGCACCAATGAAAAGTCGATAAACCATTCCTAAGTGGCTATAGCCATATGGCCAAAAATGGCTATACCCAGACCTAATTATCCAATTATCTAATTAACCAGATGAGATAGAGACTTAATTCCAGCACCTACCCCACTAATTCGAGGACGCTGAACACTTTAGTGCCCTCGGTTTTGTCTCTACTCCTTTCCTAACATGGCTATAGCCATATGGCCAAAAACGGCTATGCGCAGAGCTAACTATCCAATTATATAATTAACCAGATGAGATAGAGACTTAATTCCAGCACCTACCCCCACTAATGCGAGGACGCTGAATACTCTAGTGCCCTTGATTTTGTCCCTACTCCTACCCTAAGCACAGTTTTGGCGTTTTTATGCCTTAGGCTAAAAAGTTAGTAGAAGGGCGTGGCCCGGAAACCCAACTTCTTCATCCACCAAATCGCGAACATTTTTTTTGGTGGTTCTAGGGACCTAATAGGACCTCCTAAAAGTGGAATTAGCTTTATAACAATTATGCCGAAAATCACCATGAAATTGACATCATATGCCCTGACTACTAGCACACACACACAATGTTTGAGACAGCGGCACCTAAAAGTGAAATTGTGCGCCTAATTGAGAGCGCTACCGCCAAGACCGTCACGACACCAGACTGGGGCGTTAATCTGGAGATCTGTGATGCAATTAACAGAGAGCAGGATGGGTAAGTTGAACAATTTACGGGTAGGTACTAAACTTTTAAACGATTTAATTACGATGGTTTCTGCTCCCAATCTCTCTCTCACAATCACTCTCACTCACTCCCTATCACTCTCTATCTATCTCTTTTTCTCTCTCTCTCTCTCTCTCTCTCTCTCTTCCTCTCTTTAACTTTCTCTTACTTTCTGCCTAATGTCTCGCTACCATTAGCCCCAGCTAACACTATTTCTCTCACCTCCCTCCTCGTATAATACCTCTCGCTCTCCCGTCTCCGTTGTCCCCCTCTCTTCTCGTCGAGTCCATAGTACTCTCATGCGGTGTACTCTCTTCGAAACATCCGCCACTGAAAACGTACAGCGCAGTTTAAAGAGAAGAAGATAGTGAGAGCCTGAGAGATAGAGGGGAGAGAGAGAGAGAGGGGGAGAGAGAGAGCGATAGAGAGAGATAGAGCGAGGGAGAGAGAGAGAGAGAATCCGGTATGATTCGAGATAAAGAAAGATGAGATTCATTATCTCATAAATTTATTGTTTGGATACGTAATACTTTTCCTGCTGGTTTTGTGATTTTGTTGAACAAATTATAACATCCACACGTTCTGACGATCGTTGGTATCAATAATATTTCTCTCTCTCTCTCTCTCACTCTCTCTCTCTCTCTCTCTTTCTCTCTCTCAGTTCAGAATATCACATTGCCGTTGCTGCTAGTTTATTTTTATCGCTCTGATCGTTACGTTTGTTTGCAACTGGCTCACCGTTACAGCATGATGACGTTGCAGTAACATTGTTGCCTCAAGGTGTGCGGACTCTAGTGCTACACTCTAAGTCTAAAGAGGACTCTATATCTAAATTTAGATTTAGATAAAGAGTCCAAATAGTTCTAAACTCTAGGAGGACTCTTTATCTAAAAAGTCTACACAGGGCGGACTCTTTATCTAAAAAGTCTAAACAAAGTGGACTTTATACACAAATCTAAATTAGATATAGAGTCCGCTTTTCGCTGCGAACTCGAGATTTCGGCCGTCAGGCCGGAAACGAGAGTTTGCTCTACCCCTATACTAATTTAGAAGTGTTAGGGCCGTTATTTGGGTTCGAGGTTAGGGTTAGGGTTAGTGTTAGGGGTAGGTTTTGGGTTGGGTTAGAATTTTAGACATAGAGTCCGGGTTGGAGGATTTGGCGCCAAAATTTACTAGAGGACTCTATATCTAAAAATTCTACACAGCGCAGACTCTTTATCTAAAAAGTCTACACAGGGAGGACTCTTTATCTAAACTTTTTTCAAAATCTAACTGTAGATAAAGAGTCCGTTTTTAGATATAGAGTCCGCCTTGGATTTAGATAAAGAGTCTGTTAGCACTAGAGTCCGCCCACCGTTGCTCAACGACTCTGCCCCAAACAAAGTTACCCGTGCTTTGAATTTAGAATTTATAGGGGCAATGTAATTCCTTCACTAAATGGTACATATAGGTCCCCCTACCACCAAACGAAAGTTTACCAACCAACTCCATGGGGGGAGGTCTGATAATTGGCTTTAATTGACATTGTTATGGGGGGTCGACGTCGGACTTTTAAGCTCTATTTTTAACCGTTTAGCCGTTATTTGGCTTTGAAGGTGCTCAAGATTCGGTTTTTTGCTCATTTTGAGCACCTTTGAAGCCGAATAACGGCAAAACGATTAAAAATAGAGCTTAAAAGTCCGACGTCGACCACCCATAAATTGACTATTGCCTACCAGTGAAATGTCTCTAAACCATTCCTAAGTGGCTATAGCCATACAGCTAAAAAAACGGCTATGCACAAAACTAATTATCCAATTACAATCTAATTAACCAGATGAGATAGAGACTTAATTCCGACACCTACCCCCACTAATGCGAGGATGCTACACACTTTAGTGCTCTTGATTTTGTCTCAACTCCTTTCCTAAGCACGGTGCCCCTGAAGGACGTTCCACCTCGACCGAGCCCCCCAAAAAAACGAACGGTTGTGTGACCTAAAGGGGACCTCTGGGAACTACGCAGGACCGTGGGGGAAAATATATCATAGTAGCCTAAGGAGAAAATCGCATTTTCCCTCACACTGGCCAAATTCTACATTCCACACTTTCAAATCTTATTTTTTCGGCCAAAATCAAGTCACCCTAGGGTTTTTTGACACGCCGAATCGATTGCCGCTGGAATTGGAACTCTAAATCCACGGCAACATTGTTAAAATGGCGTTTTTTGGGGTTTTTTTGCGCTTTTTTGCCCTGAACTGCATTTATATGACGAGTGAGACTTCTGACTATATTTTTAAAGTGTTCCTCGGTCGATTTTCTTCCCGATTCCAAATTTTTGTGAAAATCGGTTACCAAGTACAAGGTGGGCCACGGATTGTTGGTAAGGGTTAGCGAGTTGTCCCGTCTTAACGGCGATAGTTGCGAGAATAAAAATCATGGGAGCACTCTGGATCAATTTCTTGGTAACTTTTTCCATAATTTTTTGTCAAAAATTTGAAAATTCATTTTTCATTCCTTCATTCATTTCTCGTTCATTTATGATGTGAGCATCCTAATTTTCCATCATGGTGCTATTTTTCTTTGGCTTGAATTTATCTTTCCAATGAACACCATACAAATGAAATTGAAGCACCAGGTCACGTTGCAGTTGAGAAAATGCTCATGCATGATTTTGGCTCTTCCTGCGAATTTCAATGAGCTGTATCACGGCTCCCTTTTGTTCAATCTTTTTCAAAATTTGGGTGAACATTGGATAAACAAAGATCTTTGCTCACAAGAAAAATCAAGGTCAAAACTCAAAGTTCATTTTTCATTTTTGGTAGTTCATTCCACTCATTCAGGAACTAACATCCCTAAAGTCATGAAAAGTTTTGGGTTTTGTTTGGCCTATGCTCTGCAATGCCAGAGAGGTGTAGTAGCGTGTTTCCGGGCTAGTTTTTGTGTGTCCATGTGATCATGATGATACCTGACACCTTATTTGGGCCATAATTAAGCGATTTTCTCAAGTTGAAGCATGTGACTTGGGTTTTCTGTGATTGATATCGTGAAACAATGTTATGGGATCCCATAGCACCCCTAAAATGATGATTAATTCAACAAAATGAGTTGATTTATGATCGAAATTGTTCGTTTAGTTGAGTTTGTCTTCGGTTTAAATCTTTTCAATAATAAATCAACTCATTTTGTTGAATTAATCATCATTTTAGGGGTGCTATGGGATCCCATAACATTGTTTCACGATATCAATCACAGAAAACCCAAGTCACATGCTTCAACTTGAGAAAATCTCTTAATTATGGCCCAAATAAGGTGTCAGGTATCATCATGATCACATGGACACCCAAAAACTAGCCCGGAAACACGCTACTACACCTCTCTGGCATTGCAGAGCATAGGCCAAACAAAACCCAAAACTTTTCATGACTTTAGGGATGTTAGTTCCTGAATGAGTGGAATGAACTACCAAAAATGAAAAATGAACTTTGAGTTTTGACCTTGATTTTTCTTGTGAGCAAAGATCTTTGTTTATCCAATGTTCACCCAAATTTTGAAAAAGATTGAACAAAAGGGAGCCGTGATACAGCTCATTGAAAGTCGCAGGAAGAGCCAAAATCATGCATGAGCATTTTCTCAACTGCAACGTGACCTGGTGCTTCAATTTCATTTTTATGGTGTTCATTGGAAAGATAAATTCAAGCCAAAGAAAAATAGCACCATGATGGAAAATTAGGATGCTCACATCATAAATGAACGAGAAATGAATGAAGGAATGAAAAATGAATTTTCAAATTTTTGACAAAAAATTATGGAAAAAGTTACCAAGAAATTGATCCAGAGTGCTCCCATGATTTTTATTCTCGCAACTATCGCCGTTTTGACGGGACAACTCGCTAACCCTTACCAACAATCCGTGGCCCACCTTGTAGATAAACTGTTAAAAATACAGCACTAATGAAAAATGACTGTTTCAGATGAGAACAATGTGACGCTCATACCTTTCCAAGTAGATCTCTTCCCAGGCAAGAAACAGTGCTACTGGTCGATCAAAACATGACTTCTACATTCCCTAGAGGATAGGAGGGAGTGGAACATGGTGAGTACAAAATTAAAATTGATTGCCAAGTTACATTAATTGTTAGACAGGATTAAATGTACGCAACCGGGTATAATATAAAGAAAATAGTTTTATAAAATAATCATAAATCATCACTGTCCTGTGATCCAGTACTTAAATATACAAATGGGTCCCGCCGAATAGTACTGTCCCGTGGCACAAGTGCAGGTTGTATGAAACAGGGACATCGTTGCTGGTGTTCCTGTTTCATGTCCCTAGTTAAAGGTAGTCTCACCAAACCCAGCGTTAAAATTGTCACAAATAGGCATATTGATCTCCAGACCCACCAAAGCTTCACATTCTGTGGCTCAGCTGGCCAAACAATACATTCACATTGGGGTTCTTTAATTTGTCCAGGTACCCATTCGTCATCGGAGTTATATGATGAATCGTTATCCAAGCCAATTACATCATTACTTGCACTATCAACATCATTCATTCTCTGCATGACATACAGACACTCCAACAGAATGCAAGGTTGACAGACAATCAGACATTACAGGTATGCACATTAAAGAGGGTGAAAGATGGGAGGGCATCTATAACCCCGAACGTGAGAGATCAGCTGAAGGAGGAGAGGGCCAGGTTCTCCCAGTATTTTACAGTGAAGGATATGACTTTTGACAGGAAGGTCAAGAAGATCGTTACTAACGTGTCGAGGCCGGTGTTCATCTGCACCAATGTGAATGGGTTTGTTGCGGAAGTGGAGCGGACCAGGGGGCAACCATTGACAGGGAAACTTGGTGTAGACGTGGGCAAGGGGTCACTTAAAGTTACACTGTCTTTATTTGACGAATGGGCATCAGCTGGACCAGGTAGTAGTTCAAGGGTGACAAGGGAAGAGGGAATTTCAGAGAGGGACAGGAGTCTGACTGGGGGTAGGAAAGTGCTGTTATTGGCTTGTGCACCAGACACACAGGAAAGCTACAAGAACATCAAGGCAATATTTGAGGAATTAGGGGAGTTGTCTTTTATGGTTTCGGGGGACCTGAAGGTGTTTTCAATTGTCACAGGGATAATGGGGGGCAATGTGAAAAATCCCTGCGTTTACTGCACAAAGAAAAAGGAGGGTGGAATTTTTGTTGGACCAAAGCAGCTGAGAACGAATAGGAGTATCAAAGACAGTCAGGAGCGGTGGAAGGAAGCTGGCGAGAAATGGGATAAGGCAAAAAACTTTGGGTCGTGCATTAACATCCCATTAGTGGGAAACGCCAACCCCGACACACCTCTCCTTTACGGCATCGTCATTATCCCTCAACTACACCTGAAGTTGGGTGTTAATACCATTGTTCACTGCATCATGGATGATTGGCCGGAATTTTTGGAGTGGCTGGGGGTCAACAACATCACCACCGTGGCATATTTTGGCGGGTCCTTGGAGGGAAGGGAAGTTAACAAGCTACTCGAAAAATTACCCCAGCTATCAGTTGATATTCCATCCGAATTGGGGCTATATGTCGAATTTCTGACATCCTACAAGAATGTTATCCACACTTGTTTTGGAATGACTCTTTATCCCGGTAAATACTAGAAAACTTTTTCACTGACAATTTCTAAACTTTGTCCTTATTCTAATGCACTCCTTACATTGCAAATTCATACAGCATAAATATGCCCCAAATGTTTCGGAATTGTACTACAGTCGGACCTCGATTTAGTGGCATCCTTGCGGGAAAGGGTTTTGACCACTAAATCGGGATGCCACTAAATTGGGGTGCCACTAAATCATGGTCCGAATGTAGCATCTACCACCCTCTCTCCAATCAGGATACAGGTCGGCAATACAGGAGTTCAGGGATTGCCTCTCCACACTTAGGGCCTACTATGGAACATCCACCACCACCAAGTTCCACATCATTGAGGAACATTTGGAGGAGTTCATAGATTATAACTTGGGTAGGCCTCTAGGGATGTTCTCCGAGCAGGAGCTGGAGAACGCACATTCTAGTTGGAATGCACTGTGGTCCAACTACAAAGTGAACAACATGACCTCGCCCCACTACAAACTGCAGCTGGGAAGAGCGGGGCTAGCTTATAACGCTTCTCATGTATAGACTCACAGCATTACAAACTATTTATGACTATACCATTTACACTTTTAATTTTTTATACCCGGTTGCGTACATTTAATCCTGTCTAACAATTAATGTAACTTGGCAATCAATTTTAATTTTGTACTCACCATGTTCCACTCCCTCCTATCCTCTAGGGAATGTAGAAGTCATGTTTTGATCGACCAGTAGCACTGTTTCTTGCCTGGGAAGAGATCTACTTGGAAAGGTATGAGCGTCACATTGTTCTCATCTGAAACAGTCATTTTTCATTAGTGCTGTATTTTTAACAGTTTATCTACTTGGTAACCGATTTTCACAAAAATTTTGGAATCGGGAAGAAAATCGACCGAGGAACACTTTAAAAATATAGTCAGAAGTCTCACTCGTCATATAAATGCAGTTCAGGGCAAAAAAGCGCAAAAAAAACCCCAAAAAACGCCATTTTAACAATGTTGCCGTGGATTTAGAGTTCCAATTCCAGCGGCAATCGATTCGGCGTGTCAAAAAAAACCCTAGGGTGACTTGATTTTGGCCGAAAAAATAAGATTTGAAAGTGTGGAATGTAGAATTTGGCCAGTGTGAGGGAAAATGCGATTTTCTCCTTAGGCTACTATGATATATTTTCCCCCACGGTCCTGCGTAGTTCCCAGAGGTCCCCTTTAGGTCACACAACCGTTCGTTTTTTTGGGGGGCTCGGTCGAGGTGGAACGTCCTTCAGGGTGATCATGTTTTTGAACTCATACTGAAAATACAGGTGTCAATTAAGGCCAATTATCGGACCTCCCCCATGAAGTTAGTTGGTAAACTTTCGTTTGGTGGTAGGGTGGAACTATTAGTACCATTTAGTAAAGGAATTACATTGCCCCTATAAATGCTTTGTTTTGTCAAATTTTATACACGATTTCGTCGGAGGAACTATTTAGTTACTACCAAGGACCAAGGTATGGAAACCTATTTCAAATTTGGGATTGATTCAGGACAGCAGTACTGCAAGAATAAAATTAGATGAGGGTGAGAATTATAGTGGTCAGTGGTGATTGACGCTTTCTTTATCTCTCTATCCCCTATCTCTATCTCTCTCTCTCTCTCTCTCTCTCTCTCTCTCTCTCTCTCTCTCTTTCTTTCTCTCTCTCTCTCTCTCTCTCTAGAGGCCAAAACATCCTGGACTTGTTCTTTGTGAACAAGGTATCTCTGGTGGGCAAAGTTCAGGTAGTAAGCACGGAGATGTCGGACCATGAACTAGTGCAAGTGGGTCTTACTTTCCACCCAACCCGCCCACAACAGAGACATCGAGCTAAACTGGAAGGATTCAGAGCTCTAGACTGGCACAATGGGGACTACGAACTTCTGCGAGAAAGACTAGCTGAGTCCAACTGGGAAAAGCTACACAGCGAGAGTGATTTCCAGAGCTTTCCAGCGGCGTTCACCCATGAAGTTCTTTCTGCTTGCCAGGAGGTTTTCCCGGAAGTTAAAGCTCCTAAAGGGAAACCGAACTGCTACAAAAAGCTACGGAGAACGAAGACCAAACTCCGAGCACGTATAGAGGCCCTGAGAAGTAAGGACCAAGTAGCAAAAGCAGAAGAAGTAGAGGAGCATCTCTCTCAGGTCTGCCTAGAGATCAAAGACCTGGTACTAGCTAGGAAAGATGACCGCGAGCGACGGGCAGTACTGAAGATGAAGTCGGACCCGCGGTACTTCTACTCTTTTGCAAAATCTTTTGCAAAGGGAAAGTCGACCATTCCTCTAATCACTAAGGAGGATGGTTCGATGGCAACTGATCCCAAAGAGATCGCAGACGCTTTTCAAAGTGAATTCTGTAGGGTTTTCAGTGACCCGAACAACCCTGAGACCGAGGAGCCAACCTTCGATAAGCCTGAACTTTCATGGTTGGACGAGGGTATTGAACTCCACGATGATGATATCATTAAAGTGTGTAAGGACCTGGAAGTATCTTCCTCACCCGGACCGGATGGAATCCCCTCCCGGATCCTTAAAGAGTGTGCAGAGGTACTGGTGAAACCTCTGGGACTCATGTGGCGTGACTCACTTCGACTAAAGAAAGTCCCGGAATACTACAAAATGGGTCACATTGTACCCCTCTACAAAAAGGGGGACAAGTCGAGCACAAAAAATTACAGACCTGTCACTCTGACGAGCCATGTAATAAAACTGTTTGAGCGGATCGTCAGGGCCCATATGGTTGAACATTTTGAAAAAAATGGCCTTTTTTCAAAAAAACAACACGGCTTCCGCAAAGGACGATCGTGTTTGACCCAGCTTCTTGGCCACATAGACTGGGTTATGAAAGCCTTATGCGGTGAAAAAGATGTAGACACTGTGTACCTCGACTATAGTCGAGCTTTTGACCGTGTGGACATTGGTTTACTGCTTGTTAAACTGAGGCGGTATGGAGTCCACTCTCAGATTGTTGAATGGATGGAATCCTTCCTGACCGATAGGAAACAGAAAGTGGTGCTTGACGGCTCACAATCTGAGATCGCTACGATAATAAGCGGTGTACCCCAGGGAAGTGTGTTAGCACCGCTCCTCTTCTTAATCTTTATCAATGATCTTGAGGGAGTAGTGAAAGATGCTTTACTCAGCTTCTTCGCTGACGACTCGAGAGCGGCGATGGAGATATCTGCTGAGACTGACATGGTAAAGCTGCAGCAGGATCTGGATCGAGTGATGTTATGGTCAAGGACGAACAATATGGTCCTAAACGAAGACAAATATGTCCTTCTGACCCACAGACCACAACCCCAAACTCCCAGATGAATCTCTTTCCTATGGCGGGCATTGAGTACACCCACCAGTGGCGGTGCACAAATCTCACCTTCGGATCATGTAAGGGATCTGGGAATAAAAGTTTCCAGTGACTTATCCGGGAACCCCACACTCGTCAATCGGGCCAAGCGAAAAAGATGATGGACAGTGGGTGTTCGGGGTGTTCTCCAGTCGGGCCCTACTGATATCCTGTTTAAAAAAACCCTGTCAAAGTTTTGGGGGAAAATACGCTCACCTTTGGGGGGCCCGCAAACTGTCGGGACACCCAAAAACGTTCGAGTCGTTCAGGGGGGCCAAAGGAAGACCCCCGGTAAAAGGGATCTTGAAAATGGCAGCCCGGAAGCCCTCGACTTGATGCCCTTTGAAAAGACGAGGGGATGGGTATGCAGGCAATCTGCACAAACTTCCCTGGGCTGATACCGAATGAAACCGAATTCTTCAACCGAAAACCTCCCGCCACGGTGTCAAGCAGAGATACCTACCTGTCAAGGGTGAAGAGCAAAGAAAACCCGCCCAAAATGTACTCTTCCTTGGTTCCCTTGGTCCAAGTGGGAAGTCTCCCCGGGGGGGATCGGGGACCCCCGATTTTTTTTAAAAAACCCACCTCCTTCCCCTTTCCCCGAAAAGTCCCCCCACACCGGTATAAGCACCAAAAGAAAAACTTTTGCTGGTGTGTTTGACCATTTAAAAAAAGGGGGGGTTTTCCCCCGGGGACCCTTTTAAACAAAAAAAAAAAAAAAATTTTTTCTCTCCCTCTCTCTCTTTTTTTCCCCCCCCCCCCCCCCCGTTCCCCCCCCCCCCCCCCCCCAAACCCCCCCACGCCTTCCCCTCTCCCCTTCCTTCCCCCCCCCCCCTTTTTCCCCTTTTTCTTTCTCCCCCTTTTTTTCCCTTTTTTTCCCCCGGAACTCGGTTTTTCCCCGCCCCCTTTTTTTGGGTTTTTCCCCCCCCGGGGGTTTTAAACCCTTTTTTTGGTTCTTCCCCTTTCCCCCTTTTTTTTTTTCCCTTTTTTTTTTCCCCCCCCCCCTTTTTCCCCCCCCCCCCCCTTTTTTTTTTTCCCCCTTTTTTTTCCCCTTTTTGGGGTTTTCTCTTCCCCTTTTTTCCCTTTTTTCTTTTTTTTCAACTTTTTTTTCCCATTTCTTTTTGTTATTTTTTTTAAAAAAAATTTTTTTTTTTTTTTTTTTTTTTCCCCCCCCCCAAAAACCCCCCCCCCCACCCCCCGTTTTTTTTTTTTTTTTTTTTTTTTTTTTCCCCCCAACCCCCCCCCCCCCCCCCCCACCCCCCCCAAAAAAAAAAAACCCCCCCCCCCCCCCCCCGGGTTTTTCCCCCCCCCCAAAAAAACCCCCCCCCCCCCCCCAAACTTTTTTTTTCCCCCCCCCCCCCAAAAAAAACCCCCCCCCCCCCCCCCCCCGGGACCCCCCCCCAAAATTTTCCCCCCCCCAAAAAAATTTTTTTTTTCCCCCCCCCCCCCCCCCCCCCCTTTTTTCCCCCCCCCCAACCCTTTTTTCCCCCCCCCCCCCCCCCAAAAAACCCCCCCCGGGTTTTTTAAAGGGCCCCCTTTCAAACTTCAAGTCAGAAAATCTTATCAAGCATACCCGATTATATATTTTATGCTGAAACCTGAATTACTTTGTTACTTTTTTAACTTGAGTAACAACAATTTTGTCATCCTCTAGAGGCAGCAATCACAAACAAACAAACAACCAACAATAACGTTATTTCAATATGACACAATATCTATTTATACCCAAAAGATTTGTGAGAATAGAAATGCTGCGTACAAAAGGCTTGTGAAGCACAGTTTTATTCTTTTGTTATCCAAATTGCAAAATTCGCGTTCAGCTCAGTACACTATTTGACGATATTTTGAGAGCTTACAATTAATTCTTTGTAGTCTTTCTTTGGTATAGAAAACATTATTGGCGGTATGTATTATTAACTAATATGCATAGTTTGATATGTTAATCATAATAAGATTTGAGTTTATTCACCTCTATTGATTTACCTAATTTATCCAATTTTGGCTATACTTCTTTGTAGTTACATTTCTTTGAACTACCTCTCTAGCTCCTGAATTGGTAACTGTGAGCTGTATTATGGCACGCCGCTCTAAAAGGGCTTTCTCAGCTCCTTCAGAGTCGGCCATCCGGAATCATCTGGCAAATCTGTCCAGCACCTTCAGAAGGTAACTTATGTAGTGTTGATCCTTTTCAATGAACAGATATCTATCTCACTACTTTTATAGTAAGCACTCATTAATTCATAATATGATTCATCGTCAGGCAGCTGTTAACAGGACCTTAAATGATTGATCGTTTATAGCTGTAACAATAAAATTAAATAGTTTTCATTCCAAGGACATTCTTTTTGAATATAGCTCCCAGTATTGTAGCTGTCCCTACTGCAGCGCTACCATGTAGGATTTTATTATGCTTACAAGTTGTACCTTAAAACTTACAACACGAGACCGAAGGTCGAGTGTTATAAGTGCAACAATAATGATCCGAGACCACATGTCGAGACAGATTATTGTACTTTAGTGCACGAGCCTGCGATATGTTTGTGTAACAGGTAACTACTTCACGAGCCTGTGAGATATGTAGTTTTACTTTTTAACCGAGCCTGCGAGGTCTAAAAGTATAAGAATCTGGGACATTATTGTTGACGTCAGGTACAACGGAAATTGGCGTAATAAAATTGCACTGTAAAATTTTTAAAACAAGAGTGAGAGACAGTTTAGGGCGTAACAATAGATAAGAACGAATTCATGATAAGGTAGCAGGTAGAGATATATCAGTATAAGATAAGATAACGCCTGAGAAAGGTAAAGAGAGTGAGAGATTAGTGAGAGTGAGAGAGATAGAAAGTGTGTGTAGGACCGGGAGTTCGTAACTGTTATCTTTATCTCGGTGCTGTAACGGCGTGAGAGTGTGCATAAAGAAAGAAAGAAGGAGCTGGCCGGTATCCCGTTCTACTCCCCAGGATATAGGGATCTAGAGCCAGCCAAAATCCCTTGCATAGTTCTGACCCTCTTCGCAATCTCACGCTGAAATCTTACACTTTTCAAAATCTCTTATTATATCCGGAGGCTAGGCAAAACGATGGTACTGAACATCTGAGTCTTCCTCCGTGTCTTTCCATATTATTACCTATTATTATTATAACGGTGCCGACAGTAGCTTGCTGCTCAGTGGCTATACCGTAGTACTACCAAACCAAACCAAACCAAGAAAGAAGGAGCGGTGTTAAATTTTTCATGTATCACTGCTAGCAGTCATACATGAAAAATGTAACACTGCCAAGCAGCATGATTTTATCATACCTCAAAAGTTTACAATGCCTATAATATATTGTGACTTTCAAATCTCTAAGGGCGTCTCGTCTGATCCAAATTAATACTCACTTATTTTTCAATTTAATTCCTAGTTTGGCACCTGTAATTTGACACTACCCTCCTTTCCTTCAACAAGTTAGTGTGTGTCCGAGGCGATTTCATCATTTCACTTTATTCTACCGCCTTGTTTGTTATTTGCAGTAGTTCCAGAGTAGAAATTAGTTGATTTTATTGGTGTCAGTTGTTCTTAACATTAGACAGATTTGCTTATTT
>CM035355.1:1347773-1495273 GCA_020137815.1 Hormiphora californensis
TATGGTCCCACACGGCATACCTGTGTCGAAGGTATCCACGAATCCTCCCGGGAAGTAAACAACTTAGTGTAACGACGCCCTGCGGCTGACTTGCTCAGGTTTAGCTTACCCTCCCTGGTAGGGCCCTTAGTTGGAGGCGTCCCTAGACAATTGGAGAAGTATTTGGTATTATGTTTATGAGCAGCTGAACAGAGGGATGTACTAAATAGCTGCATCCGTGGAACGAAGACTAAGAGATTGGAACACGGATTATGGGTTGGGCCCCCCCATGTTTTTTTACGCAACAGGAACCCCGGTTGTGTATCAGAGTTTTGAAACCCCAGCTTAATAAAATCAAAACATCCCTTATAACATAGATATATATATATATAGAGATATATATATATATCTATATATATATATATCATAAGTGTAAATGATGTTTTGATTTTATTCAACTGGGGTTTCAAAATTTCTTGGGTAGTACCATTCCCACTCTGATCGCGCATCCGATGAGGATATTAGTAAACCAAACATGATCGATACCCCCGCCTCTCACTTACATCTTTAGGGGGATCGTGCTCAAAATCCTCAGCGGCAGCAAGTTGTTCGAGTCTGCTACACTCCCCCCCTCACTCTCTTTTCTAACTCCTCTACCTCTATCTGCCCCTAGGATGGAGGGGTTGCGGGTTTCGGAAAGACACAAAAGCCTATATTCTAGACATCACAGCTATCCGGGCCCACCACGCACAGTAATTTTTCCATGGGGGGGGGGCGAGCACTAAGTTCGTGCACACGCCGGTGCTGCGAAGCGCGCCGGAGGGACAAGGGGCAGGGCTCCCTAGTGTTTTTTGGCCAGTTGTGGGTCGACGGGGGCAAATCCCCAGGAAAATTGATACTTTTTACCGATTTTCACTCATTTTTAAGTATTTAGACCTAGAAGCCATCTTGAGAGAAAGATACTGACTCTCCAGCTTCATTTCCTTTTAATATGACCTGTATCTCTGACGGGTGTGACGCCCCGACAAAATTGAGCTTTACTGCATTTTATGCATTGAGAGTGAAGAAACCAAAACGAATGGGCACTCACATTCTCTACAAAGATTAAAGTAATTTCCAAGTTCTGTGAATCCCCCCCCGCCCCCCCCCCCCGTTTCGTGCGGCCCTGTAATCACTTCAGGCCTAGGTCTGTCTACGCGGCCGCGAACCCCTCAGAGCGCACTGTTTGAGAATCAAATGGGTTACTGGCCCGCCATAACAGCCTCGCGGTGGCATTGGGATATCTAAATCGGATATCCAGTCGGGACCCCTCCGTTTCAGTGCATCATCGGGGAAACACCAATCCTGCAACTAAATCGGGGTGCCACTCAATCGGGTCAATATGTTATTTCGATAGGACGGGGGAAAATCCCTGTCCACTAAATCGGGGTGCCACTAATCGGGGTGGTCCACAATCGGGTCCGACTGTAGCAATAGCGCTAGATCTGATCACCGTGGCGGTGTACTTTATGAGGGAGCACTGAGATCTTGTATATTGGTGTACCTGTCAAGACTCTGTATTTTCCATCTGCCACATGTATCATTCTTATCAAGTGGTGCACCCTGAGACCCTGCCCCCCAAGTCAGAACGCCTCGCGGGAAACACAGGAGCGTTAAAAGCACACAATCATCCAACAAGCACTCTTCCCAAGGCCAGCAGGCGAATGACACACACCTCTTGGCCGCTGGGCGGCTGCAATGCTATCCTAAAGGTCGTAGTGTGGGGCGTGTCCCTCGCGCGCTACGCGAACTAAGCTCCCACAGTGTGACCTAAATGTCTTGGAACACCCCCGCTCAGAATATTTACAGGTTAAAAACTGGACCCTGAAGGTATAATTGTTAGAACATCTTTTACCGAGATCAGGACCACGTACCGAGGGATGACCACGGGGTGGGAAGTTGAAGACAGTTAGTTGATCTATCTCTGCCAATGACCCATCCTCACAGCCCCGTCTCCCCCACATCACTAGAATGCGAAAAGATGGGCTAGGGTCCTGAGCAGAGAAAGTGCGACGACCAGGGCCTACCTTCTGTTAGATCGAACCCCTGTCCAGGGATGTATATATATGCTTAGTATATTATATATTAGATATATATATATCATCCTATATATCATCTCCTTCTTGCGCGCGCGCGCAGAAGCAGCAGCGCATGCGCTAGAGCGCTCGAGCTGGCGCGCCGCGCGCGATAGCGCTCGAGAGAGAGAGAGAGAGAGAGCGAGAGAGGCGCTCGCGAGAGAGCGAGAAGAGCCTCCGGTACCGACGCAGACAGCTTTCCCTCATTGTCAAACGAAATACCTCACCATGGGTGCCCGGGGATTGCGCAAACCGCTTGGGCAAACTTGTGAGATCGGCCCCCCCCCCCCCTCCCCCTGATTTCCAAACCTGGATTTTAGGTTTTCAATACCACATGAGTTTTTTACTGACTTTGAGGCCAAACTACGATTGGCTTTTATCTTGAGGTGTGTGTTAGATAGTCAAAAAGAATTTTGCACTATTATAACACTGATTTCCCGTGCCGGCATGAAGCTGGGGGGTGTGGAAGAAAGGAACTCGCTTGTGTTTTAATCTGACATTGACAATGCACGCCACCTCACCTTCCTGCAACAACGTGCCTTAAGTGGTTATTCAGGAGCAGTTAGTTTGCCTGTATCCACTGCTTCACTATATTTCTACAATTCAAAAATTGCTACAGAGCTACATGGCTCGCAAATTGTTACTATGACGAGTGGCTCTAGAAATTCCATAGCAAGAACACCCACATCTACTCACAACACAACCTCACACCTTTTTTATCCTTCCTCTTTCACTTACCTAACTCCACTTTCCCCTGGCCACAGATCTTTTCTCTATCCATCTACTACCGATTTTACTATTAATAACCTAAATGTTTATCTTCGCATTCCTTAACACCTGCTATCCCTTTTCTTTTGCAAACCAAAAAGGCATCCAGTGAAGATGCCGTGCAGGGAAATGGGAACGTCTATTGTCAACATGATGTATTGCCGCAGGTGGAACATTTGTAAAAAACATTTCAGCGGTCCAATGTCCCCAACCATACACATGACAAGTCGTTTTAATTCATCATCTCTGTCGTGTTCAGACTAGCCTCTTTGATCTCCCGACACGGAATCGCTTTTGTTGAGTCAGATTGGCTCGTGGAGGTAGACCTCACCTGCTCTTTCCTTCGTCCCTGCGCCCTTGGTGTCCTGCTTCACAAGCCGCCCTTAATTCCCGCGCTTTGCGTTCCTATTAATTGGTTTTTTGTCCATCTCGTTTCTCATCTGGGTTCAGTTTATAATGTATTTGTGTATGGACAGAGCTGATTTCAAGAATGTGACAAGATATATTTCCATTCTTTGCAAGAGGTGTTACTTGGACAAGCTTATACTAAAAATAAAGTTACAATAACCCAGTATAACTATTAACCACCATAACTCCTTCTTATACCACCCAAGATCTCTATCGTGGCTTGAATCAACTACTGTCCACTTCAACAACATACTCGCCTCCACATAAATACCTTGTTCCTATGTAATCAATTATTATTTCAATGCTTCATTCTGCAGACATAATAATAGGAAAAGCACTCCCCGGTAGGGTGTGAACGTCGACTCTGCATGGCTGGCAGCGCAAGGTTGCATTACTTTTTTCTGCCCCCACCCCACTCCCACACGTTTTTCAGAAAGCCCGCAGAAAAAGCAGTTATACCTTTTACATATTATCGGTTTTTTTGGCATGAAAATCCAGATTCATAGGCTATAGCTTGCGCCCCTTTCATCGTTTGACGCCTTGACTTTGGAATGTAATTACCCGGCTTGAGGTCTTTGAACTCAGTCTTAAAATCAAGTCTCTATCCTCATCTGGAACCGAAGTTACAGACAGGTCCCATTTGCCCCTAAGTTTCGGGTAACAAAAACAATAAAAGGAAGGAAGAGACTTGCTTTTTAAGAAAAAGGTGACCAAACCGAAAAGGAGGAGAGACGGAGGCAAGAGCCGCTCCGCTGCTCTTCCTATCAAGCGGGTAAGATCGACGGGAGGTGGGGGCAATGAGGGTGGAGGGGGGGTCCAGGGTCAAAACGCCCAGAACGGCCCGAACGGCGTAAAGGTCATTTTGCAGACTCGAAAACCAAATGCTGGAAGCGCCAGGGACACCCGCAACACCACAGCACCCTGAAGAGACGGATTCTCATCGAAATCAGAAGACTCCATCAATGGAAAGAGAATTGCTACTTTCAGCAACTACAACACATCTTGAATTTTGAAAATCCAGCAGACGGTTAATGGTCTTAAGCGGTCAAAGTGTTACGGACTGTTGTAGAAAACGATATGACGTTATGGTTTTTTTTTCACTATACGGACGCAATCTCGTCCAATCGATTTCTCTAAACTTAGGTCTACTTCAATATCGAGGCCAGCTAGTTGGGCCGCCCCCTATAATATACTGCCATAATCTTTGACGTTACACACGTCGTGATTTCATTTCATTACGTCAACTGACGATCCCAAATGAAAAATTTCTTTCTCAATTCGCGCCTCTTCCCTCTTAGTACCTCTTCTAGCTACTAAATCTACAATATGAAAAAAAATTCGCTCAAAAATTCCCAAAAATGAAGGAAGTGTACTCAAGCGAACAGAAACTAATTTGAGATTAGTAGGCCTGGAAGTGCCTTACGATTTGAAGCTACCTTTGGCCACTGGTACAATATCCCTTTTGAATAAAACATAACAAAAGCAATCGGTTATACCCGGTCTGGACCCCCGTGTGTTACGGGTGGCAAACGGTAGCTCAAATCGTAGGCACCTCTCCACCTACTAATTTCAATTAGTTTTGGTATAACATGTTTATACTACTATGCTGCAGAGTCTGGACAATGTGGATCCGTCATTATGGATGGGAATTGTGATATGATAATTCCTCGAGATACTCTTGCGTTCCTTGTTTTTTACTACTCTGGCTCTCCCCTGGCTCTCTTTCTATAGCATATTCTTCTTTATGTTTCTCAGTGTAAAACGGTTTGAGAAAAGGGAGCAAATGAGAGAGAGAGAGAGAGACAGAGAGAGAGAGGGAGACAGAGACAGAGAGAAAGCCCATACAATAGTGATCAGAGTAGCAGGTATAACATCTATGTATGGGTAGCCACCTGTCGCTCTCTCCCATACAGACACCCCGGACATCGACCTCACGGCTTAAATTACATGCATACAACAATTGCCAGTGTGGGAACCTTAGGAGGTCAACATCGTGATTAACATGACTAGATTTGGAAGCAGACAACCAAACACAGACAACAGACCCACGCATTGCCATGAGCCATACACTAATGAAGTGTCACTATCGTCTACTAAAATATACATTCTAAGAAGACTCGGGGGATTCTACCCAGCTACTCAATAACTTACCTTGCTTCCAAAGACAATCCAGTTAGGTGGGATTATAATTTGTTCGTAGTCCCCAAGCTGCAGTGATCCTCAATCAGACTCAATTTAAAACACGACGGATGGTACTAGGAAAGGGAAACTTATTTTAGGAGATTATCGAGGAACTGAAATGAAGTGTGGCACTTCTCTGCTTTATTTTAAGTTGTTTAAGTTAGAGGTGCAGCACGAAACCTAAATGGGAATAAATTAAAACAATTGTGTGTAACTTTTTCCCTGGCTGTCCAATTTAAAGTTTTTGGCGAAAGATGACGTCTCAAGTTGTGTTGAATTCATTGATCCTAGAACCCCATGGCCCTTCCTAAAGTGTATCCTTGGATCAAGCGGATCACAACATTTGGCGACGGTCTCATGTGCTTCCATTCCAACGTTGGTTTGCCAAGCCTGCACGTAATGCAACATTCCTGGTATCAAGGAATTTCAAACACACCATTCCAACACACACTTTTTTTCACCAAACTCTCTAAGTGACACCACGATGTTACCACAATTTGTTGAGGGAATTATGCCGACTTTCTTTCTCTTGTACTCTCACTGTAATATTGTGGATGAGAAATTGGCTTTGTTTGTATTGTGGCGTACCGCTACGAACAGGTTATGAGCCGGGGTAAGAGCTGCATGATAGGGGGCTTGCTGGAATTCTAAATCCTACAAGGGGGATTTATATTTGTGTAGCTCTAGGGCGGGGTGGTTTTAAATGGGGGGTCTATTAACACCTGTGCCGGGAGAAGTGCCCTACAGGAGAGACTGGCAGGGATATTTATTACTAGGTCGAGGTTGTTAAACGAAGTGAGGATGAGCCCTATACGTTTGTTCTAGCTATCTACTCGATCTCTCGATGCTCGGCTATTCTAGTCGAGCTATAGATCCTTATAATCTCCTATCTCTACTCTCTGATCTTATATAGAGCATGATATATTATATCTATACGACTAGCTTATCTATATATAGTAGATATATAATCTCTCTCTCAATCATATAGCGATATACTCCTCTTAAGCTCGTTATATCTCTCATATCCCTCTCTCTATATGCTTAGCTCGCGTCTCTCTTACCTCGCAATAGATCTATCTCTCGTATATATATGTTACTCTCTCTTCCTCTAGCGCTTCGATCTCCTCGACTCTCATCTGATCCTCTTATCCTCGAGTCCTATAGCTGATGATCTTATCCTCTCTCATCTACTCTCTCTCATCCTCGCGCGCTTGCCTCTCTTCATCTCTCGATCTCTGCTCTTCCTCTCTCTCTCTCATCGTCTCCTCTCTCGCTCTCGCGCTCTCCTCTCTCTCTCTCATCTCTCCTCTCGCTCTCTTCTCATCTCTCTCCTCTCTCTCTCTCTCTCTACCCTCTTCTCTCTCTCTTCTGCCTCAGATCGCTCTATCTCTCTCGCTCCTTCTCTATCGCTCTCTGCGTTCTCCTCTATATCTCTCTTCTCTCGCTATCGCTCTCTCCGGCTCTATCTCTCTCGGCTCTCTGCCAGCCTATATATCACCTAAGAGATTCGTCGAGAGCTATCGATCTAGAGATAGAGATCTAGAGCTAGCTAGAGAGCGCGACGATATCTTGCTCGATAGTGTCTTAGATCGATCGAATTCGCGACCTATCAGATCTAGTAGCTCAGATATCTATAGAGTGAGATTCGTATATATATATATAGAAATATATATATATAGATCTAGATAACAGAGCGAGTGTTATGTATACCCTTCTAGTTATAGTGATCATTGATAGAGTTTGTAGATGAGAGATCTCTAATATAAGCCACTCGCTCGTATAGAGGTGTGGTCTATATGCAGTTCATCATGCAGTCCTGCAGGAACCTTGTCACAGAGACTGTTACATGCTCTACTCTAGTGTATATGGACCACAACTACATCGACTAGCACTCTTTTTTCACACGCCCTCTGCCACTCTATCTCTCTTTCCCCTCTCTATCTTTGTCTATCTCTCCCCACTCTCTCTCTTCCTCTCTTTATATCTATCTTTTTCTCCCCTCTCAAGAATCTACCCCTCCCCACCCACCCCCATCTGAACAAGGTATGGGTCTCTCTCCATCCCCTATCATCTAAACTCTATAGTCTATATTTCTTTTCTCTCCCCCCTCACCAAGTCCACTATCTGTATTGTACAACTAATGCAAAAATGTACATGGTAGTCAAACCCACTAGCTGTGCTGAATGACTTGTTAGGTGACGTAATATGACACTCACCGAATCTTTGCAACCAGAACAACGTTCTGGCCACGAACTGCCTTTATTCGTCCTCCCGCCCACGTGGGACCCTTCTGAAGTGTTTTGTTGCACTCCCCGGCACCGCTGAGAATGAGTTTTACGTTGTAACACCCAGTGATGGTGCGTCCAGCTTTCCTTTCCTTCTTAATTTCCACCCGGAAGGTATCCGGCATTCTTCACACAGATAGCGTTTCCTGGCAGTCATCATGAAGAACCATCCGGCATACGGAGCATCGGACCTTGTTTCTCCGGATCCTGCACTCGGCTAAGGGAAGAGGAACGGGGTTAGTGTAAAGTATCTAGTAGGAAGATTTTGTCTGGGAAATTTCGACATGAATTCATTAGATCAGAGATAGGAACGCGTGGTAAAGTGGTTGTGGGCGTAGGTTTTATAGCTCTATGAATGAAGAGCTGCAGTCGGAACATGAAATAGGCTTAAAACCGAGGATAATTTTCTATAACTTGTTTGTTAGATGTCCCAAATTGGAAAAGCGATGCCGTAGTTTTTGCATTCATTCACCACTTTGCGATATATATATAGATATACCAGTCTCAGTCAATTTCAAATCGCAACAGTATTTACAACATACCGTTTTAATACGCTACACATACCTTGTCGGGTGGTAGTGTAATGCACTGCTGATCCCTCCTACTCGTACCCCATAGTGGGGATCCCATTGGAGGCCTCTCTGTCCAGTCGCTGTTGGTGGTACGCAGGCCATGGACCCACTCGAGCCCCTGATAGAATGTAGCGGTTGAAAGTAACTAAACTTGATTGTGGAATCGTGGTTAACTCACACTTTCCATTTTGAGAATCATGAGAACATGAATCATTCTTGGTTTCATTGTTCACACCCAATGGTTTTTAGCGGGTGACATGAACACCACCAGCCCCACCATCTCCACACCTGAATCTGAATTGCAATAAAATTAAACATGGGCCAAAGTGTTCGATCAAGATTTCATTCTCCATTTATTCCAATTTTTTTTCGAGCACTCAAATTTAAAAAAACAGAACAGTTTTCTTCTGCTCTCACTGTTGACGGTCTGATGCGGGACCAGCTCGAGACAGAGATCAGTCCCGAATCCCCCTACTAGTTACTGAGCGGACACCCATCTGCTGTTGTCGTTGCGGCTCCCTGTCACTAGTTCTACAACACTGTAGGCAGGGAGACGCTCTAGCCGCAACACACGGCACCACCATGATGTAGAGTGATAATTCGGCGTGTATAATAGCCTTTGAGTCCCCATACCCAGAAATGTACTGCAGCAGCACTCGAGGGTGTGCGGTGTCAACACACAGAAGGTTTATTTTTTGCTGCTTTGCACGGCGTGTTGCGGGTTTGTTGAACCACTGCATAAAACACGCATACACAAGATGGGTGTGCAATTTGTCCTAAGTGTTGGTCAGTTTGGCAGGATAGTCAGGGGGTGGGGTCATTGCTTGCAAGTTGTAATGAAATGGGCCCAAATATGCTAAAGTTTAATATGGAATAAATTGAGGGCCCAGTTTCCAAGGGGTCCACGGACAAGTCGTGGATACTGTAGTGGCACTTAGAACAGACAGCAACGCACACAAAAACAACGCAACTTGCTTTAGCCAGCCCTCATACTGACACGAAACGTGCATTCCTATCTAGTGACCCACAGTGCCTTGAACAGAGTGCTCCTTTCCCTAAAAGTATAAACGATAAAACGAGAAATATAATCTCACCGCCACACGAAGAGCAGTCAACAAACAGGCTCTGTGAGTGTGTAGAATGGTGTGTACACGTGGTCATGTTTCATGTGACCTACTCCTAACACAAATAGAAAGTACCACAACATCTTTTTATATAAATGCACTCTTTTAAAGCAATCAGAACACCCACAACACCTATCAGCAAAGCCACGTTCAAATAAACCTATCTAGGACTGATGCCTACCTATAGAGGACTTGAGGAATTGGACACAGTCAATATGCCCAGTACACATGATGAGGCGACGAGAAGCATAGAAGCGGAGAACATTGGTTCCCAGAGTGAATTCGGAGCTTACTGTTGTTGAAGGACGGGCATGAAACTTATCTTTTGTTGGGCAACATAACGGTAAAGACGATAAGAATGAAGTTTTAAATTAACGAAAAATGCGGACAAAAGTGATATTCTACGACCTGAGAGAATCTAAAAAAAGTTGCGACCTAAAAATAGAGATCTTAGCGGGTGATGATTTATTTTCCGATTAGGCTGTAGCATTCCGGCACAAACTCCATATCAAGGGTGAATCTTCTAAGAGCTCAGGTCACATCGAATCCAGGTAAAGCTAAGGTCTGCGGATTACTGATGCGGATAGAACTGCCGTGGAGTGCCGCCAGATCAATTCAGGCCCAAATAATTTGACTTTTCGTCATGGGCAGATAATGTACTTTCTTCACACGGGGTCATCATATGCACCGTGAATTAGTAAAAAACAAAACCGCCATACGCTTAAAAACACAATCCAGTTCGTTAGTTTATATGCACAATGTCGATGGATATTAGCTTGGCTCCATTATCTGGGGCTCCTTCCTGACTTTTTACTTGTTGCGCTGTGTCATACAGGACACCCGGAGTACTGGGAGCCATCAACACCCACATCTCTATTCTAGTTTGGTTTTTGACCACAAAACCCGAAAAGCCTTGGGAAGAACTTTCCTTCCAAAATGAGTACACAAGTAAACAATACATGGAACGAGAACAGTACAGATGTAAGTACTACAAGTAGAGCTGTATGCATACACTTGTCATGTGACGTTCGGAAAGAAGAAGAGACGCGAAGAGATAGAGGCGGAATAAGGAAGAAGAGAGAGACAATAGAGAAAGAACAGAGAGAGAGAAACAGAAAGAGAAATTATATCGGTACCTCGAGTACTTACTATATAGGAGGCACACCTAAAGTTACGGTCTACCATATCCACCAGGTGTTTTTTGCGCAAAGTCCAGGGTTTAGATCTAAGCAGCAAGTAGGTACCCACTCCTGATTGATCTCGTTCCTCTCCTCTAACCAACATCGACATCACACCGTTCCCAGCCCTCTCTCCACAGTGCACGCGTGTTCTCTTTCACCTAAGTCTCTATACCGCTACCCCCTACCTCTGATACGTGCTTTCGAGTAGCGTTTTATTAAGGTGATACCTTGGCGACTAGGGACCGTTCGTGGGTGCGCGTTGTAGACATGACAGGGGACGCTGTTCACCGCTGTCTATAGGACAGTAACAATCACTCCTTCTCCTGTGTGTTACCGCGGACTTCAACACTGCCATCATGTCGTTTCCCTCCTCTAACCCCACCCTGGACTGTTCTAATACGACTGGCACAAAAACCGTCAACAGAGACGGGGGTACCCGGCTCCGCCAGTGGCTGGCATGGGCGCTGGCTAATTCTGTTCTACGTTGATAGCCGGTGGGGGCCCCTCTCTGCTCCGGTGCGGCCTCTCTTCTCTAGATCTCTCTCTCTCTCTCCGCTCTGTTCCGGGGGGGTTGGGGGAGGGTGCGGGTGCGGGGGGCGGGTTGCGGGGGGGTTGGTGAGGGGGCGGGGGTGCGTGGAGGAAGTCGCGTGGGAGGTGTGGTTTGGGGGGGGGGATCGGGGGGGGGGTCAGGGGTGGGAGGGAAAAAGAATTAGGGTTTAGGCGCCTCTGAATGGTTCTGATAGGTGTGGAAAGGGTCGCTAGTAAACGATAGGCAGGTCGTCCCATGTTTGTAAGTTTCACACAAAGTACAGCTGTGTCAGGATTCCTGTGCTGCACATCTCTGAGGGGTCGTCTCGTTATGCGTCGAGGTGTCACACTCCCATTTAGATTTTACTGGCGATCTCTCTCACACCACCAATACGACGGAGGTAATCAACGGGAGTGGTATGTGTAGAAAAAATGGATAGAGGGATGAGGGATAGCGAGAGAGAAGAGAGAGAGAGAGAGAGAGAAAGGATGAGAGAGAGCTGAGGAGAGAGAGAGAGAGAGAGAGAGAGAGGGGAAGGTCGAGAGAGCAGAGAGGAGAGAGAGGAGAGAGAGAGGAATGATAGAGCGAGAGAGGAGAGAGAGGGAGAGATAGAGATGAGAAGGAGCAGCGCTAAGAGAGCGGGAAGAAGCGAGAGAGCGAGAGAGAGAGAGAGAGAGATAGAGAAGATAAATAGAGGAGAGAGAGATAGAGAGCGATAAATATACATTTTGGTCTGTCCTATCACTGTAATATAGGCAATGAGTTAAGTTGGGTCCAACTAAGAAGAAATGAGAGACTATACTGTAAGATGTACTTGAGTGAGATGTAGAGGAAGGTTACAATACAAAACGCGGCAAATGTCTATTGGCAAATCCTTATATGGACTGGCGAGAACTGCACATGGGGCTAGTAAATATATATGCTATCAACTGATGTGAATAGTGTGATCAGTCGCGTACTGGAAGGGGGGGGGACTTGGGGCCTCAATCCATGGTCCGTGTGAGCCTCCCGAATGTTAGGGGCCCCCGAATTAGCGGCACCCCCCGATTTAGTGGACAAGGATTTTTCCTCCCCCGATTGATATAGGACAATTGACCGCTTATTGTGACCCCGAATTTAGTAGTCTTAGTGAACACCCGATTTATGTGGCAAGACCTTTCCCCCCTCCGAGGTGGTCCCTAAATCGCGGGTCCGCGTATAGCAACTAAAAAACAATTGTGTCACGGTCCACCTCTTGTGGAATCCACTAACCAATTACCAGGGCAAGTAATATGTGAAAGGACAATGAACCACGAGTCCTGCTACGCAGTAGCCGCAGGTAACAATAAGAACAGTATAAATACTGGAGTCAAGTTCTCACGCTCAGGAGCTGGAGGTTCTGAGGGTTGTAAAAGAAAGTAACCATGATAGAACAACACTGTATTAACCACAAGCAACTCTGGATGTAACCACAGCCAACACTCTGGATGTACCCCACAAACACTTGGTAATGTAACCACAGCAACCTTGGGAATTTGGATGTGCCTAGCAACATTGGGAGTACCCATAAAGGAACGTGTCATGCAACATAAATTTTTTTGCAGAGATGGGTATGTTTCATGTTCATGAGCCAAAGACAATGATGGAAAGAAGTGGGTGATGAGATGAAAATGAGAGAGAGAGAGAGAGAGATGAGGAAAGAGAGGAGAGATGTGAGAGAGAGAGAGACCGAGAGAGGACAGAAAAGAGAAGAGAGACAGAGACATTAGACAGAGAACAGTAAAGATAGAAATAAAGAGGAGGGAGAAAGAGAGAAGAGAGAGAGAGAGAGAGAGAGGGAGAGAGAGAGAGAGAGAACAGGGATAGAAGCTGGTTCACACCATCATAACACCAGGTGGAACGTAGCCGCGACTAGAAAGAGACTCTCCTGGTCCCATGTGGTCTTGTACAAAGGGCAAAAAGGGTGTGATGTGCAGTGTGCATATATTATTATTACGGAGGGTGATTTAGATTTAATTAATTTATTTAGAGAGATTTAGTTAGGGTGCTGAACTAATATATCTGAGTTTATTACTCGGCACATTCGGTATGCAGACCTTAGGACTTCGTGTTTCAAGCCAGGTCTACAATATTGTTTGATCATGGCTCGGATCCACTCGTTGAGACTGATCGAAAGCCATAGAAAAACGGGCGGGTTTGACCTACACTGGGTACGATTTCATTACACATCATCACAAAACGGAGATACATGTGGAGCCTACACCAATTGTCTAGCACACAATAAAATACTATGCTCATTGCACACCCTCATTAACTCAACATAATTTCATATCACTAGCCAACATAATCGTGGGGGATACAAGAAGCAAATAGTGAGATTCGAACATCCCATGACCCATCGACAAAAAAATACGCAAATCTGCAATGTTAGAAACAACTAGACACCAATAAAATAGAGACAGAAATCAGAGAGTTAAAATATTGCTAAGTATATAGGTACACAGGTAAACAATCCGGCTTGTTACAGTTACCACGTACTATTCTGCTCGATCTACAGTGTGTTCGATGATAAACACTGATAATACTACTGTACTTGTTTCCACGTTGCCTTGTTTAGATCTTAAGTGGATACTCCGGTATCATTCTCTGGGTTGTTAGAGCTAACTGTCAACAGTCTGTGCATCCTCCCCTGAGTGAGAGGCATTGTCGGTATCACCAGGGTGCGAGATCTCATGTTGACGATAATTAGAATACTCTGATGATATCTCTTGCTGCACAATTTCGCACAGATATTAAAGTTCATAAGCATTGGAATGGATCTTGCTCGTTCGACGGTCACAAGCAGATATGCTTATGAACAAGCAAGAACATGATAAGAAGACGAACTTTTTTGCAAGTAACTAAATCTGCTGATGAATTGCTTTCTTTCCAAGATTGTATAATGTTGAAGTGCACATTTTATTGTTGTATCGGTATAGAGAGGGAAAACAGCCAACCAATATATCTTATTATAGTTGATGTGATCGAAAAGGTTTTGTTTCTTAATACAACCTGGCGTTACTCCCAATTGATAAACTGTCGATCAGCCAGGATAGAAATAAAGAGAGAAATAGGAAAGAGAGAGAGGGAGAGAGAGAGAGAGAGAGATAGAGAGAGAGAGAGAGAGAGAGGGAGAGAAAGAGAGAGAGAGAGAGAGTGATCGCTAATTATTCATATGTCGTTGTGCTTGTTTACGTTGTTGGATTGCACTCGATCGGACAGATCGTAGTGAGCTCACTTCACCATATATGTATCAACCTGTACCGTACATATAACTAATGTAATACCGCCTGGTCGGACTCCAATTGTTGTTGTTAATTATGTCGGTTCTCGGAGCCATATTTCTTTAGCTAGCTTGCTCTTTAGAAAATTGGTGTCAATACTTCTGCCCACTTTGAGTTGATTACGGCTGATCTTGGGACGCCACACGACATACAGCTAGATCTATTATCTTATCGCTATCAATAACTCAAACAACCATGCTAGCCATTATCATGGCTCGTTCGCCACTGGTTCTAGTAGGGGCACTTTTCCTGGTATCCACGGGAGTGCTAGGGCGAAATCTTCAAGACCCGGAATTCAAGCCAGTACCAAGGGTCGTTAATGGGGACGATGCTTCAGTGGGGGACTTCCCTTTCTTGGTAAGATACCTATCAGGTTGGAGCTTAGTCAAAAGACCTTGCGAATTCAGTCGAATTTTAAATGTATTTTAGCTCAATTATACAAAGCATCACTTGAAGAAGGAAACTATATAATCCCTTTGCGTGCAGGTTCTGATTTTGGCGACTTCCGCCTATGGTGCTGATGGGGAGTCTATGAACCAGTGTGGTGGTTCTAATTATCAGTGACAGGATTATACTGACTGCCGCTCACTGTGTTGTTAGAGACATCGCCGTCACAGATTCCTCAGGTTCAACAACCGACGAAACTTTCTTTCCTTCTGCTATCACCGTAAGTTTTTGATTTTTGTCCGTGCGAACGCAGACACAGTGTCCTAGCTGCGACTCACCGTAAGTGCCGACACGAATGTTAGCTGCAATGTAAGTGCCACACACTACAATGGACGTCATGAAGTTAATTAATTAGTCTTGTCGTCCTTCGGTTAACTACCTAACCTAGCCCGTCAGACACCGTGCAACTGCAAGGTATACGTTCTCTTAAAACACTAAAAACTACTGAGTATTCCACACTTCTCGTAGGTCACAGCCGGGGAGGGCGATCAGACTACCGACGAGAGTTCAGAACAAACCGTAACGGCTTCTGGAATTATCGTACATGAGGATTACGATGGCACCACTGTCGCTAACGACATAGCCCTGATCATCCTTGACAAGGCTCTTACCCTAAACACCAAAGTCGCGAAGATCGAACTACCCGAAGGGGACGCGAGTTCTTTCTATGCCGACGGTGCCGCTATTACCGTTGCAGGTTAGTGGATGAGATGGTGAAGTACTTTAGTACTTGTTTCACTAACTAGATAAGTTCATCATGACCTCATTGAAAATGCCTGGCCACGCACAACAGCGTTTACCTCGTGGAAGTGCACCATTGAAATCTGGGCCCCTGATATAAATTGTAGAAATCGTGCCAATCTGGGTCCTTTACTATATTAATATACTAATCCTTTAGTTAGTACGAGAGTTCTCTTCTTATTCTCGACAATGGAAGCTAATTGATTTACACATCGTCTAATGTGGTAACTTCCTATAGAGTGCTGATGGTAACCGTCGATAAAGGAACGATGAAATATATCTAAAACACTTGCCTTATTATCCCACTATTTCAGGATGGGGAACAACGGAGACGGGAGACATCTCAGATACGATAAAGAGTCTGGCCTACGAGGTAAAGACTGATGCTGCCTGTAAGGAAGAGTACAGTGACTTGTTGGATGGTATGCTGTGCACGGGCAAGAAACCAATGACCAGTAAAAGGGCAGGAACTGGTGATTCTGGTAAGTTTCCCAGGGAAAATTTCCCTCTAGTTGTGTCCCCTAGAACCTGTCAGAGCATTAGCCTATAGAACTGTGTTTCTTGTTTGAGATACCCCTCACAACAACCAATAAGTGACTCAACAATGACCTGATCCCTTCTCAGGTGGTCCCCTATTCACCAAGAACAATACAGAGTGGCTGCAGTTGGCTCTGGTTAGCTGGGGTCCCTCTGAGATCACTGAAACTTCCTGGGATGTTAACAGTAATGTTAACTACTACAGAGACTGGATCACAACCAACATGAATGCGTGAGTGGAGAGTGAGATTGTTACCTTAACTAGGGAGAGGGAAATATACAATGGGAACAAGAATAACTGCATTATGATTCATAATGCTGTGTTTCCCCTAATAATTAGGGGAGAGGGAAAACTATTTCTGATAGTCTTATAGTGATCATAAATAAGTTTCACGTTTGTTTAAAACCACAGGTAACTGCAAACTAACTCATGATCTTTGTTCAGTGCCTTTACTGAGTATAACGTTGAGTACCAAGCCAAGGATACAGCTCAAACCATTACCATCTCGGACATGAGGAACAGGCTTTACAAAGTAATGACTTTCGTTCCTGCAACTAGCACGAAATATGCTTCAATCAGTAAGTTGAGATTTGGGTATGAGACTTTCTTGGTGGGATCACATCAAACCAATCAAATTTAGACTTAAGTGCTTGGGTATGATAGTAGCTGTAATTGATATATTATTGAGGACAGGTACTGAGACATTCACTTTCGAGTTCTTCGCTTTAAAACCATCACCATCCATCTCAAAATTCATTTTCCCATCAAGTGACTTGCGGTATTCATTACTCGCCTGACAAATTGGACAATTTAAATTTTAAGAAACCTCCACTCAATCAATCTGAGTTCTCTCTCTCTCTCTATCTCTCTCTCTCTCTCTCTCTCTCTCTCTCTCTCTCTCTCTCTCTCTCTCTCTCCCCTCTCTCACTCTCTCTCTCTCTCTCTCTCTCTCTCTCTCTCTATCCCTCTCTTTCCAGCAATTAAAAGTGGAGACATGAAGGAAGCGGACTTTGTAATGCTCTACGACGGAAAGGACATGTCTACGGCCAAAATGATCGCTCAACTATCGGGAACTTTGAAGGTACTAACCGGATGAATTTAGGTATTCTGTACAGATTTGTAGATATGGTGGTCGGGTTGAAATCTGTACAGATACGTGCAGAGTTACTTTAAAAACCGTATTACTGATCTTCGGAACCTTTAGTTTACTAATTAAATATATTACCTGACCTAATCCTCCGTTTTCTAATAGGAAACAACGTACACTGCATCTACCACTTCCGGTCTCACCCTTGTAATAATGACTAGTAGCGCTGACAAGAGCACTGGACTGAGCTTTGAAATTAGACAAGTGGGTGCTGCAGGAGCCTTTACAGAAACATCGTGTGCTAAAGGGTAAGTGATGCTTCATGAATAACTCTTTCAGTCTTGCTCCCTTATTTTCTTGGTAACGCAGTTCCCCCTACATTGCGGGCACGCTAAAACGTGCCTTACTATCGCAATGCCCTATGTAGACAGAGGGGTAACTTCGTTACCAACTTATTTTCAAGGTTTTGGAATACATACTATAAATGTAGACAGATAAGAGGGAGAGAGAGGGACAATGCATAATAGAAAAAGAGAATGACTAAGAGAGAGAGAGTAAGAGACAGAAATAGTTGCGTGTGTGCCAGCAAGAGAGATCCTGTGGAGTGTGCAGATGTTGGGCATGGTGTACCCTCTCTTACCGGGAAGGAGGAGGGAGAGAATAAGTGAAAGAGATGTCTCTGTGAAACAACGAGTGGTTCGCTTTCTTAGGATTACCTACGTCCTGCGATCAGTACCTACGGAAAAGTATTTAGAACACACCACTATGTAACCATACCAACCAGTAAAGTCCATTTTTATTCAACTGTTCACCCCTCAACTCATGCGCGTGCGATATTTTTATTTACGCTGTGCGCGCTACACGTTAACATGTGATAAACGCGCAAAACAATTCCGCGCACGACTTTGGGGGTGAACAGTTGAAAAAAAAATGGAGTATAGTCACGGAGCTATGATCACTCTGAAACAGTTTAGGATAAAAAGTTAATGAAGGGGAATCTAGAGACTTAAAACGTTAGTACCTCTTGACAGTGGATCTTGCTTGTCCTTCCATTGTTATCCAAAGAATATATAAAACTACTAACTTATCTTCGAGGGACAGTAATGAAAGAGCCGGGAGCTGTTTACTAATATTCAAAATGAAAAACAATGTGCCCAACACTGTTTTTCAATTTCATTCCAACGGTTTAAGCCCCCATAACAAGAATTATTTGCATTATGTATCCATAATGCTACGTTTCCCTGCACTGCCCTCTTCGATTTGCCATTCAACTCGCCCAACTGTCCGCAAAATGTGGATTTGTGTTTTTCGAATTTTTGAACAAAACGCAGAACAGATTTTTCAATTTCTCATTACATTTTCCCCGATCAAAACGAGCGGCCGATATAAAACAAATTTTGCCACGCGTTACAGTTTATAGCTGCACGCCCCTCATAAAATTTCAATTGTTTGCGTGCGCGCATGTTACTCCGCAAGTGTCAGATCGCGCGCGCCGCGACGTTGCCCCTCGCAACGAAAGTGTGACCAAAATGGTCCCTCTACCGATTAGTTAGTATACCAAAATGTCGTTTTCGAATTCTAACCCTGCTATTTGTAAAAAGGCATCCGGGTGAATGCCTTCGGCATTCACCCGGGCAGGGAAAAAATATACCAACTGATTATAATCCGATAAAACTTACTGTTATAGTTCAAAACCTGATACATAAGACCATCTGCAGATCCTAGTTTATCTAAAAATTGTATCCAATCAACCGTATCTCCTTCCCAAAGTGGTACACATGTATCTTCATTCGACTCCTTAAAAACAACCTATATAAAATGGTAACTGGTAAGACTAGCTATCAATAAATCTGCTAGGTACCCGGCGTGTTCTCAAAATGAAGTTACTCAAAACGAAGTAAGAGGAGGGTGAGCTTTTGACAGAAGCCTTTTCATGTTTTACTTACATGCAATGCGATATCGGTGCCTTCCAGAATTGCCGATAGACTTGTTTTTGTTTTACTGAACCTCCAGATATAATTCTGGGCAGAGTTAGGGACGGCAATGTTAGAGATCGTTCCACAGTTTGCCAAAACAAATTTTATCATCGTCGACTTGTTGATAACTGCGAGTGCTGAAAACAACTCGCTTTCCCCGGATTTACCAACTGCCAGTTGGATTGTACTTAAAGATTTGGAGAGCACCCGGATACTGGAACGTTCAAAGTTGTGGGTGATTTTCTGGTTTATAACTACCGGCATCCAACCTGTAGTAAAAGGGAAACGAATCATTTTCTGAACCTATACTAAAGTTTGAATTGTGACTCAATAAATGAAAAACACAAAACAGAACCTAAACTTTAGGTTGGTTCAATATCAACACAATTTATTTAACATACCTGTTGTTATACCCACAACCACCTCTGTCAGGACAATGTCCGTGCTCACACCAGACAGCATGACATATCTACCAACCGCATCACAATCAAATATGTAGATGTTATCGGCTTGTGTGAGTTTTCCACTCAGCTCCATAGTGCCACAGGACACCGCTGATCCCCCTTCACTTTCTACAGAGATGTCGTATCCTGAGTTACCACTAACACATTTGTTCCAATTTTCCATGCTTTCCAGGCACCAATACTGTTGTTCAGATTTTGGGAACTCCTCCATAAACAGGTAGTGGAGGGTGACCAAGCGGACGTATTGAGTCGCCCCAAGGTCAAATTTAATCCAAGTTGCACCATTTACCGTCCCTGTAAAAGGTGCGGAGATTATGCTCAAGGTTCTAGATTCTCGGCCAGTGAGCAAGCAACTCTGGCTATTACTGAAGCCAGGGGAACATCGCCCTAATTATAAACCTTGCTACCAGGGGACTACAAAACATAATTATAAACCTACCAAAGGTCGAGATATCTTTATCAAACATCAGGGATGGATCCTGCACCGAATATGGGATTTTGGATTGAGTAGATGATACTGGAGAGATCTCATTTGGCCCCAACTTCAACTCTGATGAAAATTGAAATTGTTTACTGTTAAATTTACTACATGTTATGGTTAAAACAGCTATGAAAACAAAGTATGTGTATGACTTTATCAAACCTCTCGTTGGGGCAGTTGCCGAGACTCCAGGTGGGACCTCCAGTAATAACCATAACGGGTGACAACTAAAAATCTGGACATTTTTCTGTGAGCTCTAGCGCCGGTCTCGTTTGAGATACAGCTTCGGGCCAGTGATAGAACGAATTTTCAGACAATTTTGAATCAGAATAACATAACCGGAAAGACTAAAAAGTTCATTTTCATTGCCATATCGCAACATTTCCTCTTGACCCACCAAAGCATGTAGTACGGAGATTTGAGATTTCTATGTGATCAGAAACAACCTTCCCGATGAAATAGAATTCTCAAAATTGGAAGTCTGGTTGTTCATGCCATGACCAACATAACTGCCAAGTTTCAACATTTTAGCTTATCAGGGAGTTGGTTTTCCACGTCATAAATGTTTCGAGAGATCGTCAAAATGGCGATTTCTCAAATTACCTGTAAACTACGATTTGAAAGGTTTGTTACAGATGATTCTGTGATCAGAATTGAGATTAACGGAGTGTGGAACAAAGTTAATTTCGTACAAAATTGTCTGAAAAATCATTCTATCGCTGCCCCGAAGCTGTATCTCAAAAAGAACAGGCGCTAGAGGTGCTAGAAAAGTGTGTAAATTTCACGTAATACATGCTTTGGTGGGGGAAGAGGAAGTGATGCGATATCGCAATGAAAATGAACTTTTAAGTCTTTCCCGTTGTGTTATTCTGATTCAAAATTGTCTGAAAAATCGTTCTATCACTGGCCTGAAGCTGTATCTCAAACGGGGACGGCGCTAGAGCTCACAGAAAAGTGTCCAGATTTTTAGTTGTCACCCGTTACCAGCACCAAGACCAACATTTCAACAGTACTAAACAGCTAAAAAGGAAGATTGAATTATAACAAAAGAATGGCTTATTAATAAAATCATACGAGGGGGAAATCAGATCTATACTGTTTATTTTTTCCCCGCCCGGGTGAATGCCGAAGGCATTCACCCGGATGCCTTTTGCAAAAAGGCATAGGGGTTTAGAATTCGACAAGTTTACATACTAGTGAAGTGTCACGCTTTTTTTGTCCCGTGACGTAACCCGATTAGTTGCGAGGGACAACAGTGTTGCTCCTTCATCAAATACTTCAATGGCACGTTTTCAGGAGATGTGAGCCGCGCAATGTGGCACGCAATTTAGTGCTACTAAAACACAATTTGTTCTATACGGTTTGAGTGATTCATAAATGATCGGAAATGTCTGTCCCGCCTTCACATTAGATGGTTATGAAAATAAAGGTTGGCGGGGAAACATAGCATTATGAAACATAATACAGTTATTCTTGTTGGAGAGCAGTTGTAAGCTCACGAGAGTAACATACAAAGTGTGGGCATTGAACATTGGGATTCAGGATACGGGAGGGAGAGCCGAGTGTCTCCACACATAATACTACTAAGAATAGTAACACCTGCAAAATACACTGATGGCGGTATTATAGTTATACCCGCTGCTCCTTCATAACACAACAAATGTTTCAGATACGCGAGGTGTAAAGATAACAAATACTGTGTCAGTACCCAACTGTTTTGCGATGGAGAGGGTGGTGAATGTAAGTAAAATTGTGTTAACTTGCTGTAAATGTTGCAATAATTGTGCGGTAAAATATACAGATCAAAACGGAACAAAATTTAGCCAAAAAGAAGCACTGACAGTTAATACATTACGAATAACGATGGGTTCGGGCCAATAAGCCATATGTCATAAAATAGGTCGATATTGCTTAAATTAGATACTCGTTATTGTGTTTTCTAGTCTATTGTCCAATATTTCTCCTCCGAAAATTAAGCATTATATATCCGCCTGCTGCTAAGAGCCACATGCTGTTTCATCATCCTGGTAACGACCGTGCCTCTAGGCATTGACTACAGCGACGAAGACGCGGACTATTGTAAAGAAGTGAAGAAAGATAACGATGATGGAAATGATGGGGATGATGGAAAGGGAGATGATGGAAAAGGGGATGATGGAAAGGGAGATGATGGAAAGGGCAACAAAACCAACAATGACACTAAATCAGCTACCTGGCGAACTGTTGATACCTTCCCTTACACCTTATTTGCCATTGCATTTACTTTCCTTGTCCCTGCATTCCTTCAATGATGAATAGATCAGACTCAGTACTCACAAGGACCTTTAGGATCCGGACCTATAGAACCTTCTCATAGCTGAAAGGCTGAACAAACCAACTTCTGATTCCACTAGGAACTTTTACTCGCGAATAGAAACTACTAACTAGCTATGTATTGTATACATTTTTGTATAATTGAGAATTTTAATGTTTGTAGATATTTCAGATTCTTAGTAAAAATAATGCCTTTTTACTTCTCACGTCTGCTGTTCGACCGTGCAGACCTAGGGGATTGGGTGTCCCCCTTTCCTTCTCGGTGTGCGGACTCTAGTGCTACACTCTAAGTCTACAGTGGACTCTATATCTAAATTTAGACTTAGATAAAGAGTCCAAATAAGTCTAAACTCTAGGAGGACTCTATCTCTAAAAAGTCTAAACAGGGCGGACTCTTTATCTAAAAAGTCTACAAAGAGCGGACTCTATATCTACATAAATCTAAATTAGACATGGAGTCCGCCATTCTCAGCGAACTCGAGATTTCGGCCGTTAGGCCGGAAACGAGAGTTTGCTGTACCTCTATACTAATTGAGAAGTGTTAGGGCCATTATTTGGGTTCGAGGTTAGGGTTAGGGTTAGGGTTGGGGTTAGGTTTTGGGTTGGTTTAGGATTTTAGACATAGAGTCCGGGTTGGGGGATTTGGCGCCAAAATGTACCAGGGGACTCTATGTCTAAAAAGTCTACACAGTGCGGACTCTATATCTAAAAAGTCTACACTGGGCGGACTCTTTATCTAAATTTTTTTCAAAGTCTAACTGTAGATAAAGAGTCCGCTTTTAGATATAGAGTCCGCCTTGAATTTAGATAAAGAGTCCGTTAGCACTAGAGTCCGCCCACCTTCCTTCTCTTCCCATGTTCTCGGTTTTTCTCTGTTTCCTTTATTTGGAATCACTTCGTGTGCATGAGGGGCTATAGTCCAACTACCTTTCAATACTATTGCTCTACTGGTGGCTGTATTCGAAAAATTTATCAAACGAACGGCGTTAGTAAACCCGGCATCTCTCTTTACTTTCTCGTTCTTCTCTCACCCCTCTATTCTTGCAGGTATGGACTACAGCGATGAAGACACGGCGTACTGTGAAACTGTTAAGGAGAGTGGGGGAATCAAGCTGAGCTCTTATTCAGTAGCACTAATTTCCACGTGTCTTATGGTCTTTGGAGCGCTCATGAACACATGATGGTGAAATTATTACATTTTGTTGGTCTTATGTATTGTAGATTGGAACGGGATGTTTTTGTAAGTCATTTTCAGTCAGATTTATAATGTTTTGGTTTCAGGTTTGGGTATGTTATGTGTATTTGTAAATGGAAGGGTTTGTAAATATTAATATTTAAATTGTATTTTTAGATTATTTACGTTTGTTAAGAATTGTAATTTGATTCTGTCAGTATTCTAGTTAAATTTAAAACTACAATTTTTAAACACGACTTGTATCTTTATTACGTTTTTACGTGCAATCCAGTTTCAATATACGAGAATTGCAGTTACATAGTTGCTTCACGTTTGAGGTTGACCTGACCTCATAAAAAGGCAAAAGGGCGCTTCTTTCGGATCGGGTTTGAACTTATTAATCATCATATTATTTTGTTCGTATAAGTGGTATAATTAGCCTAACAATATCAGCACCCACCCCACAGTGACAAAAAGTGTTCCCAGTTCCATGTTGGAGGATATTAATTTATGCTAATCGTCATTGTATCACTACTCTGACTACGGTGTATCTAGCCTTTGTGGCGCTAGCATTTCTACTACTAGACAAACTGCATCTGTAACGCAGTACAGTTGATCTTTGTTGAGTATGTGGTCAACAGGTTGATCTACTATATATATGCCTCCTCCCCGGCTGTATCTCTGTGGTTTCTGTGTGTTACCCATGGTACTATCCTCCATTAGGATCCATTAGTCACATGTTAACTGGAAATCTTAAAAGCCCCCAAAAAGCAATCTCAAAAATTGTAAACTCAATTTATTGCATCGTGAGCATCTAAAATCTAGAAAATGAATTGCTCGCGTTTTTTGTTGATTGGCAGACAATGACTGATTGGAACACGTCAAAAGTTAATGAAATATTGAAATTAGCACTGGCAGAATTTGTCTAACTCTTTTGAAGTGTCACTTGCGCAATGTTAATTTAAAATTCTTAATGACTCCAAGACCTTGCGTGAACACTGAACACTGGGAGTGGGAAGCGATTCCGGTTCATTGAATCATTGAACTCTCCAATGATTCTTGATTGCTGTACTGTACCATGAGTACACCCACTCACTCTGGACTAACCATGATGATGCCATCATGCTCCCTGAAGGGATCATGACAGACCATTCAGACCATGATGGTATGGCACCTGTTGTTTCAAGTGTGTGCCAGGTGCAGCACCTGTCTGCAGTTTAGTACCGCACCCAATTCTAGCCTGGGGGCAATACCTTTCCGTATCTTCTTCTTCTTCGATATCTCTACCTCTATATCTTCCTCTCTGTTAACACAATTTTCTATCTCTTTCTTTCTGTCTATCCCCGTTTGAAATTGGTCCTGCCACGATAGAAAGAGACATGTCCATCTAGACTGCAGAAGTATTTGATTCGCACACTGGGGTCACGAAAGGGCCAGCTTACGGTATCCGACATTGCTACTAATTTGTCATCTTCTAGTCTGGGTGAATGAATCTCCGACAAGAATAGTTCCTTCATGGATCATTGCATAGAGATCATAATTTCTTTTCTCTCTCTGATCAAACTCGAATCAAAGGTAGCCGTGGTGAACTTCATGAATGCCACTGAATCTTCCATTTTTTCCCGGTTTCACGCTTCTCCCCCCCCCCTCTCTCTCTCTCTCTCTCTCCCCTCTCTCTCAACTAAATAAACTCTGTGTGGGTAGCTATATAATTGAGGCACAGTAACGCGTTGTTCGGTTTCTTGTCACGTGATAAATGCCTCCCCTACTAAATTAGCAGTGGAGAAGCGAATTCGGCAACATTGGGGGTGGTGCAATAGTCACTCTTCTGATTTTAGTAGACAAGAGGGAGAGAGAGAGAGCACTTCAGTCCATTAATCTGCCAGTAACATATTTTAAAGTGGGGTATAATTTTCACAATTCGCGACACCTTTTGACAAATGACCCTTTTTGTGGGGACTGCTGCCAGGAGAATGAGTAGAGGGGTAAAAAGGACAAATTTGACTACCAATATATTCTACCACCACACCTACTTTGACTTGAACAGCTCTTCTACTTTTCTCATTTTTGTTCTTCAGACGGTCTCGTCAGTCGTTAGCTATACTTCCATCTAGACAAAGAGACAAGAAGATTGTCTAGATGAGCTCAGATCAGCTCCTTTTATGTTTATATACCCTGCCGTGAACTAGCCCGGCACAATAGAGAGTACAGCCTAGTAAAACTACTGAGTACTACCACCCCAAAACAACTTCTTTCAGCCTCATTGCTTGTGGAACGTGACCGGTCCTGTGCCATCCTTACCTCCAAATTTCTGCTCTTGGTTGCCTTGGTAGCTTGACTACACATGTCCGATTGACTGTATCTTGAAGTGATCACAATCACCCCCGGACTAGTATTTTGCTTTGCAGTTTTAGAGGTGTCTCTTGCAACACGTCGTTCTGAATTATGGTGCTCCTAGAAGTATGCAAGGTACAGATTGCAGTGCATTGAATATACTTTGAATTTACTGCAGCACACACCTTCTTATATCGCACTGTCCAGTTCTCTATAATCACAGCAACCCAAGATGTGTTTCACAAAACCGCTCACCATGAAGAGGGGCCACACCTTCCCCTAACAGTAGCACTTTTTACAGAGACACATACATATTTTGAGTAGTGTGCATTACCCAATAACTTATCGAGCAGTCCTGATTTTCAGCTTGCACCGGCCACTCGGAGATGGACAGAGGGAAGAAAGGGTGCTTAGCTGCCACATGAGAGAGTGGTTAGAGAGGGGAGGGGCTAGAGATAGAGGGAGCTGTTTAAAAGTACGGTTTGGGAAATGTGAGCAATGCAGCTGCATAGCTTGCACGTGGTAATCACAGCTCTCTAGTCAGCATCCCCTCATTTATATGACAACGAAAATTCTTCCTCTGATCCCTCTTTCTGTCCCTCTCTGATCCTTATTTCTGTCCCTCTTTCTCTCTCTCTCTGATCCCTCTTTCTGTCCCTCTCAGCTCTGATCCTTCTTTCTGTCCCTCTCTCACTCTCCAGCTCCCATTTTCTGTCTCTGTCTCTGTCTTTATCTCTGTCTTTGTCTCTGACTCTCTGTCTCTGTCTCTGTCTCTGTCTCTGTCTCTGTCTTTATCTCTGTCTCTGTCTCTGTCTCTGTCTCTGTCTCTGTCTCTGTCTCTGTCTCTGTCTCTGTCTCTGTCTCTGTCTCTGTCTCTGTCTCTGTCTCTGTCTTTGTCTCTGTCTCTGTCTCTGTCTCTGTCTCTGTCTCTGTCTCTGGTTCTGTCTCTGGTTCTGTCTCTGTCTCTCTGTGTTTTTCTCCCTCTCACAATATCTCGAAGACGTGCGCTATCATTATCATGAGCACTAGGAACCATTGCGCCATCATCAATGTTAATGACTAGCTATCACGTGACTAGACACAGCTGCCTGCTTTTCCATTACTAAGGGCCAAACTCTCCTTTTTTCTATCCCTTTCCTTTTATTTCCCATCACTCTTTCTCCCGACACCAACCTCTCTAGTCACTCTCCCTCTCCCTCTCTAGTCACTCTCCCTCTGGTTACTTGAGTCCTACTATTCTAACATGACACCGGCCAATAACTAATAATCTGTATCCTACGATAATAGGGATCTCCAAGTCCCCTTTGTTTTTCTCACGTGTCTTGGTGCACTACCACCAACAGAACCTAAATAGAAGCATTGTTTTACTTTTGATATCGAGCCATTCCGAGATAGAACTCAGAGAGGCTACTCGTTGAAGTTCTAGTTGTACCTGGGTACTCCATCAGCCTTGGTGAAAACCATGATCCTCGCTTGGAGTACTAGGTTGTGACACTTGACGGGTTTACAAAGACTTATACTGCTCTCGTGATTAAGAATACTGGGCTCAAGGTCCAGTTTATACCTGGTAGTGTTATCCAGGCTACTTATAGGCAGCTGTATCCCGAGGTAGCATTTGATTTAACATATTATTTGGTGAAACAATACATATAATAGGGAGCTGGTGCGTTAGTCATGGGTGGTTGCACCCGAGCAGCTGATTATTGAGTGTGATCTGAATTTAGTCACTATATTTCATCCTCCCCGTAGGTCCACGTAACAATCTCTCTGACACATGTGCCCGGGTCCGCTAATTTCGCCTCTTGAAAGTTGTGTAACAACCTACCGGGATATTGCTGTAACTATAAAATGACCGGGGAATAAATGGGAAAGTGGGAGAGAGAGAAAAAGAGAGGTCAGAGTAGTACTAAAAAGATCAGACAAGATACCACATGGCTCCTGTCTGTAGCACTGTCTGAACACTATACTGTAGTAAAATTGTTTCACGTGCCCTAATTTTAGTTTCCCCTTATCCCCCCCCCCCCCCCGGTTAGAGAGGATTTGAAGAGGGATGATTCTCTTGTAAAGGGATGATTCTCTTGTAAAGGGATGTTTCTCTTGTAAATTGTAAAACGGCCCTTTCTTAGAGGGGAAATCCTCTATTGTAAATTATATTTCTTTCTAGATTTTTAATCTAAGCTGCACTGGGGCTCTTTGACCTCTATAAATTTTTTTGCCTCTTTTGAAACCTACTTGACAGCGGCACAAGAATCATACAGCAACAACATACAGTATTCAACACCTTGGATTTGTTTGTATTCACTATAGACACGTGTGAACTAGAATTATACACTGTCTGTTATTTATACTGACATAATACATTTTATTTGTAGGGGCTATTCAAATTGACCCACTCATACACGACCAGCATGAGCAGGCTTAGCTATTTTCTGCCTGAATGAGCTTCTGAATCAATCATACCCACTAATGCGTGTGTACATATCAATTGATTATTTCCGGGTGCCCCAATCCCCTAATTGCTAAAATATCCTCGTTTAAATCAAGTTGCTTTCTGTGTACTTCTACGAAGTATATGGATACCTCGTGTTTCATTTAGCAGTATAGTGCATATATTATTACAATGTTCATGGGTTTTGTTGAATCTTTAATTGAGAAAGAATACTTTGATTAGCCTACTACAGTATGGCCTTGATATGTTTACAAGGCAAGGCGCTGACAAGGGCCATAATAGGCAAGGCGCTGACAAGGGCCATGATATGTTTACAAGGCAAGGCGCTGACAAGGGCCATGATACGCAAGCACTTACTGCTTAGATCTCTCTTCTTGCATTTTTAGTTCGACTTTTTCCCTATTCTAACTCACGAATTCGACTTGGAGTTCACGCCCGAAACTACTACTCTGGGCTGATCGGCGATCGGTTGAGTAGACCGAGTAGCTAAAATTATATGTTTGGTATGTTTGCCATTTGGTATGTTTGGTATGAACGTACCGTGCGTCGAGTATAAAACAAAGCTAACTTGTCGAGCCCCTACTAGATTTGTGTCTAGAATCTTAGTCTGAAATGATCTGTGGAACGTTGGCTAAAACGAACTATTCATCAAGTACTTCCCCTTTCTATCAGGTATGATGAAGTTTACAGATAGTTTCCTTGGTAACGACCTGATCCAGAAGCAGATTGAATTCCTGAAATACGGGATCCCTGCCTGGCTGTTGGCGGTTATACAAGTTGGCCTAGCCTTTACCACCCTGATCTTTGCTGGCCATGAGAGCTCTGAAACGTTGGCGGGGGTGGGACTAGGGAACACGATGTACAACGTCTTACTCTGGTCCATCCTCTGGGGCTTCACTTCATCCTTCGACACCTTCGGTCCCCAGGTATACAGTGTCCTGGAGAAGAGGTCCCAGTTGGGATCTGTGGCCCTCAAGATCATCCTCCAGGGGATTCTTATCTTCATCGTGATACTGGGAGTCTTCCTGAACAGCAAGTTCCTCGTGGATGTGGTCAGTGAGTCCAATGATGATAAACCAGATCAGGAGATGGATCTCCAGCTGTCTACCGAGATCACTATCGTCTACATGAGATGGATCTGTATAGTTCCCCTCTTAGATTTCTTTATCATGGTCATCTCAAAGTACCTCACCATCCAGAACTTCATCCTAGAGGTTTATGTGGTATCTATAACCATGCTGATCCTCCATGTGGTCTTTAATCTGGTCCTAGTGACATGGGGTGGATATGGGCTGAAGGGTCTGGTTGGAGCTGCCCTAATGACCCGTCTCGTTATCTTCTCTCTTCTCCTTCTTTATTGCTGGTGTGTAAAGGACCGCCTCGCGTGGGCAGGATATCATCCTGATGTGTGTAGGAACTGGGGCGAAACTTTCAAACTCGGAATATCAGGTATTAGTTAGGATATTAGTTCCCCTCAAGCCCCTTATAACTAAGTGATGTCATACAACTTGTGAACATATGTGATCATGGTGTTACGCCTCATGAATCGACGGCTTTTACCGAGTGAAATTGTATTCGCACTAGATTAAAGCTAACGTATGCATAGCTTAGGTAGCATCAATTGCAATTTGAAACTTTAATAACTTCCTTCTGCAGGTGCGGTTAACATGTTTGTAGAGTTGGGAATGTTCGAGATCGCCACCTTCCTCAGCGGGTTTGGGGGAGCGGAGCAGCTGGCGACTGTTGTTATTATATTTCAGTTCATCTGCTGTTTCTATACCGTGCCAATGGGCTTTGCTACTTCTACAACCATCCTTGTCGGTAGGTTATGGTGTAGTTCGTCGCCTCTTATGGTGTATGTAGTTTAATTGCACTCACTCAAGCCATGATAGATTTAAGTTTCTCACACTGTCTCTCACGCTACCAAAAAGCAATTAAAATCAATATGATATCATAAAATTAATGTGATATGATTCGTGCAATCGCTACAACTTTCTGATCGTCTCGAGGTCTACCATTTCATTGTTATATTGCGAACTCACAATTTCCGAATGACTTGGAACAGTAAACACTGAACAGCACATGTGTTTATGTAAGCCACTTCACATTTCATATTATCATTTTGTCCCCTATATATATATGTCCCATATATATGTCCCGTGCCGCACAGACAATGTCTATCATTTCATATTATCATTATGTCCCTTATAAAATGTCCCTCATAGATTTATCCAAAGTTATATTCGGATGAATTCCACAGTGTTTATTTTAACATTTTATATTTTACAGGAAAGGCCCTGGGAGAGGAGAATGTCACAGAAGTAAAGAAATACTGCTACATTGCAGTGTTCAACACTCTCATCGCATCTCTCGGTCTGGCGTCAATATTCTACATCTTCCGAGAACCTTTCGGAGGGATGTTCACCTCCGAACCTCTGGTTATGGAATACTTCACCTCCATAGTCTGGGTCTATTTCCTCCTCATGCCTTTTGATCACCTTCAGACCGTTCTATCTCGAGGCATCCTCATCTCCTTTGGACACCAGAGGTTTATTGCAGCCTCTCTCGCATTCGCGTGCTACATGGTGGGCACTCCACTAATAGTGATCTTCACTTTCGAAACAGATATAGGACCAATAGGAATCCTGTACTCCTTTCTCTCCTTTGCTGTTCTCAACTTCATCATAAGCGCCGCCAAGATATGTAGCCTGGACTTGAAGAGGGAGGTGGAGCGGGCCGCTTGGAGGGCTGATGAGACCACACACCTGGCTGATAGCCCGACTGACTCGAACAAGAGTTTTGAAAATGGGTATACCGACGAACTGACACCGCTGACTGGCAGCAAATCCTTCATGAACCCAGTGAGGGTGTGTCTTACTTTTGGACTAGCCATTGTTTTACTCGTTATTTTGGCTACCATATCATTTATCCTTTAGTGCGGTCTACATTTTTCTGTTGTCATGTTTGTTTACAAGTGAAAGTGTTTGTGTAAAATGAGCCTAATAATTGTGTGTATTGTATTGCATTCCCCTATCACATATATTATAATTTCACATCTTTTATTTTTGCATCAAAACTGTCTTTTTACTTGTTGAAAAGAGTAAATTAATCGGCAGCTATGCGACGGAACTCGCAATCACTAAACTCTATCATGTACCACATCTGTCAAAATCAGGCACCATGATACTCATTGATTGAAGGTAGAGAGAAGTTGATCTAACAAATAGTGCTTACAAAATCATTAATCATACAAGAAAACATATATGAGCAAAATATAAAATATTTTACAGTAATAAAATGTACGAAACAAAAATTAATGTTAATTCTAGGTTGTCCATGAACACCTGGATACCCATCCGGAGCTGCCCCTGTGTACAAGATCCTCAGAAGATATCTTAAGGTTTAACGTAGATGTAGAAACATGGTGTTCCTGCAAAGAACGGAATCACTACAGCACCTCTGTAACGTTTCGGATGGAAATGATAACCCTTTGCTGGTTCAAGTGTTATGCACCTCACTATGGAACTGTTAACATCATCAATCATATCTTCATGATACCTCACTTTAAATCCGCAGCGTGTTCCCTGATTACAGACCGGCCAATTTTTTAAAAGTTCGTGTGGAATAATTTCAGAATTTCCACAAGCCCACTGCCAGTCGTCACTAAACCACTCATCCGGTGCACACATGTCATTGGGAAGGTTTATTTGAAACCATTCCCGCAGTAACCATTCCTGATAAGGTGCAGTTCCCCAGCCTCGTTCTCTCTTGACTGCATCAATTCGCAGTACGGGATCTCGAACAGAGGAAATATTGATAGCATGGTGTATCAGCTCACATAAAAAGTTAACAAAGTTATAGAACTTAGTGCTATTGTCGACTAAATAAGAAAATCGTTCTTCATCTGTTTCACCAGGAATTTTTTTCTTATACTCAAAATAATACACTTCAACGTTATCGCCAGTTGCTGCGAGACATGATTTTCTGAAATTCAATAACCACTGAAAATCATCCCGAGTTAACAACGGATGGCTATCTAGAATATTAGTGTAGTACAGGTCAAATTTTCTCAAGTCAGAAGTAGCAAGACTGTCGAGACAAGAATTCTCCAGTAGAAATTTGAGATTGTCCGACAGGCGAAAGCTTCCTTCTGATATTTCCAGGCTGATTTCATCAAACAAAGGGGTGAGCAGGATACAGCCGGCACCGTCACACTCAGAACACACTAGCAGAACTTTTAGTTCAATCTGGGAGAGACTCCGGTACCGCTGACAGAGTAGCTCAACAAAGGCAGATCGGGCATCCAGTTCGTAAACCCGTTTTGTTATAAAGTTGAGGGGTCTCATATTTGTTATAAAGTTGAGGGGTCTCATATCAGAGAACTTGTTCCATATAAAAGATGCCTCCTTCAACCAAAAGTCAAAACCCAACTGTATCAGAAGTAACATTTTCAATAGCTAAGACTTGTTGCTCAAACCAATCATAGCAGCAATCACTGGCCCATTGAATTTCCAAATGGAGGGATAATTTCAGAATGTCTCGGAAGTATTCTTGAGTTATTTGGGGTCTCCGTTCCTCTAAGTAAATTGCCTCAATCAGAGATCGAACAGCCAGATCATGGTACTCTGAAAGATCATAGCCAGCATTTTCATTTTTCACTCCCTTTGCAAAACGGTAGAAAACCCGACTAACACCAGCTAAATCGACCGTTTCGACTAGCATTTCATCTCCGGAGTTGAGGAACAGTGTAAAAAAAGGAACTGTTTGAAACTCCAGTTCAAGTTGTCGACGGGTTTGAACAGGGGGATCTTCAGCTGGAGGATTATCTCTCGAGGAGGGACCTTGTTCTTCAGCTGGAGGATTATCTCTCGAGGAGGGACCTTGTTCTTCAGCTGGAGGATTATCTCTCGAGGAGGGACCTTGTTCTTCAGCTGGAGGATTATCTCTCGAGGAGGGACCTTGTTCTTCAGCTGGAGGATTATCTCTCGAGGAGGGACCTTGTTCTTCAGCTGGAGGATTATCTCTCGAGGAGGGACCTTGTTCTTCAGCTGGAGGATTATCTCTCGAGGAGGGACCTTGTTCTTCAGCTGGAGGATTATCTCTCGAGGAGGGACCTTGTTCTTCAGCTGGAGGATTATCTCTCGAGGAGGGACCTTGTTCTTCAGCTGGAGGATTATCTCTCGAGGAGGGACCTTGTTCTTCAGCTGGAGGATTATCTCTCGAGGAGGGACCTTGTTCTTCAGCTGGAGGATTATCTCTCGAGGAGGGACCTTGTTCTTCAGCTGGAGGATTATCTCTCGAGGAGGGACCTTGTTCTTCAGCTGGAGGATTATCTCTCGAGGAGGGACCTTGTTCTTCAGCTGGAGGATTATCTCTCGAGGAGGGACCTTGTTCTTCAGCTGGAGGATTATCTCTCGAGGAGGGACCTTGTTCTTCAGCTGGAGGATTATCTCTCGAGGAGGGACCTTGTTCTTCAGCTGGAGGATCCCTTCCCCTCCTCGATGCAACTCCTCCCATACTGTATCCTAAAGTAGGAGAGAGGGGTAACGTGTATCTACACAATATGTATTATGTGAACAGGAGAGAGGGGTAACATGCATTATTGGAGAGACAAAAACCAAAACTTTTCAGATTAAAACTTCAATATATATCAGGTGTGGGCGTGATTACGATATACAGTCGGACCCCGATTTAACGGCCCCCGATTTAGCGGCACCCCGATTTAACGGCAGAATAAATTTCCCCCAACAATTTTTTGAAAATTTTTTTGCAAATTTTTTGAAATTTTTTCAAATGTGTTTCAACCACGTCCGAATCGTGTTTCGAATCGGTGCATCTTATTGCATGTCTTACCCGTAATTAGACGGTTCGAAACAAACAGATATGTGATCCCCATGAGGCCCATCGAGTCGCAATTTTGACGCTTGTTAAACTGGCCCCATGGGGATCACGTATCGGTTCGTTTCGAACCGTCTAATTAGCGACAGGACGTGCGATAAGATGCACTGATTCGAAACACGATTCGGACGTGGTTGATATATCTTTGAAAAATTTTCATAACTTTTTTTTTGAAAATTTTACAGAATGATTGTCAATGCTTTGATCGGTGCTCTCCATGAATTTTCAGAAAAAAAGATATTTTGAAATTCGATTTCTTCTCACCCTGCTTAAAGTGCCCCGATTCGGCATGGTATCACGTATCGGTTCATTTCGAACCGTCTAATTAGCAGCAAGACATGCGATAAGATGCACTTATTCGATATATACGATTCGGACGTGGTTGATATACCAGTACACGTACCTTAGAAAACTTTTATAACTTTTTTAAAATTTTTTAAATTATTTTCTTTTCTAATCAGAAATGATCATATAATAAATACATGGACATTGCATTTACTTAGAGGTGTTTTAGTATAGTATTTTGGACAAAAATAGGGTTTTATGGGCCAAATATGCTCTACCCCGATTTAACGGACACCCCGATTTAACGGACAAAACCCTTTCCCCCGAGGGTGCCGTTAAATCGGGGTCCGACTGTACCTTACTCTCATTTTTTAAGAAACGCTTTAGTAAGAAAATTTTTATAAGAAACTTTTCAAATGTGAATCACATAATTCAGAGACACCACAACAAAATAGAACACCCCTAAAGGAAAACCCAAGCAACAATAGCCCTCACTTGGGTTTTGTGAAATTTCCCACGATCATTGCTCCACCCCCTGATGAGATAGAGACTTGAAATTTTGTAGTGAGGTAGAACTCGACATGATCTATCCAACTACAAAATTTCAAGTCTCTATCTCATCAGGGGGTGGAGCAATGACCGTGGGAAATTTCACAAAACCCAAGTGAGGGCTATAATTGTTGCTTGGGTTTTCCTTTAACTTGTTTAGTTTCTTGATAAAGGAGAAATTCTTTTTGTTTTTGGATTGTTTACACCTGTAGTTTCCCAGAAAAAAAGTTTCTTATTTAAAAGTTTCTTGAAATATGCGAGCTTAATTAACGAGAGTAAGGTATACACTCCTTGAGGCCTGTTAACACTTATAAACAGGTGCACGATGCCAAAAAGTACCCTGCACTAAAATGGCTAATATGGCCCTAACAACCAAACCATTCAGCAGATACGACACGCAGTATGCAGTTCACACCGACCCTTCCATCTAGAACACCTGGGCACCAGCTGATATCAGGGTCCAAAACCGCAAGACCGTAATAGTCCTTTTTATCAACAGTTTAACTTAGGATTTTCTTTCCCCACTTTAAATCCTTCATCCTCTTGTTCCCAAAGTTTCCTCCTAGCTGCAGCGAAGGGTCTCTTGCTGGAACAGGGCCAATTTGAGCTCACTATCTTGCTCCAATGATTCCTTGCCACAGTTGCCAGCGTCCCATCATTTGCTATCACGACATTCTCTTTGCATTTTTCATCCTCTTTTGCAATTTCCTCTTTAGTCCTTTCACTCTCTGCTTTCAAAGCTGCCATTAATTTACAGCTAGTTTCTGCACCAGTGTTCGACTCAACTGTCTCAGCTAGCAATGCTAGGGTATCAACTCCGCATAAGGTGAAGTTAAAGTTCTCAAGCCAGTATTGAAGAAGTGGTATCGAGTAATAGAGCAAAGCCAGAGATTGTTGTATGAACTGATTAACAAGGTTGAATTCTAACTGCAATTACCATAACCAGATCCAAATGGGATCGCTTTGTTGTTTCTGCTAGTAACTGAGAGAGCCTGAACACAAACTTAATTTCGCTTTTCGGGACACAGGAAAGAAGACAGTCCAATAAACGTATATCTGAGTACTTGACCGCTGAGTCCAGTGCGAGAATAGCGTAGTTCCAGTAGGCATCAAAATCGTCACATGGCTTAGGCAAGGTTCTTTTGTAGAACTGAAGACATCCATCTTTTGCCCAATCTGTTTTGAACACAGCAACTATCTTCACAAAGTCGCTGAAAACTTTAAACTCGGTGATATCCGATAGCATTTCCAAGGTTCCTGTATAACATGCATCAGCAAATATTCTAACCGACTCCGACTCGAAGTCAGACATATCATGATCTAATTCACCATCTTTCTCAACAAGATTCGACAGAACGGGGGAGTTGTATGCTAAGACCACGGAGTTTAGTGACATTTTAGTATCGTCTTGTAGAGAAAAGACGGCGTTCCCATGAAATGGAATAGACAACTTTTCCTTACCAAAATCAATCCTCTTTGAAACCGCTTCCTCGCACGAAAATGGTTGATCGTGTATCAAGAATGTGACCACTGATGAGCCGCTAATTTCCTCCTCAAAAACAATCTCCTCACCCAAGTTTCCTGATCTTGTTTCCACAGAAGCTGGCCCTCGAATTGTGATTATAACCGCTCCAGCTGGAAGATTTGACTCTAGTTGACCATTTGAGTCACGTTTCTTTACTACAAACTTTAGACAATTTTTACCATTGCCAGTTTTCTGACCTTCTGTGATCCAAGTTGTATGGTCAGTTTGGTGACTGCTGGTTATAAATGAAGCACCGAGGAAATCCTTCGCCATTCGGTCGAAAGTTACCAGATTTGAATTAATTTGAGCTACGGTGGGTGTTCCAAGGTAGCTTTCCTTAATCGCGATCTTAGCTTCAATCGTAAAGCGGTCCAATTGGGCTAGCTCTTCCAAAGACTCGAATTTACATTTGCCATGTGCTTTAATATTGGTATTTGAAAACTTTCTTTGATGCACAGATGTTGGAAGCAGTCCATTCGTTGGGGGCAGTCCATCCACTATGAGAGTTAATGTATATGATGCCATACACATCCACTCCTTTGTTGATTGTATAGGTTGACAGCGAAGGAATACGCCCATATGTTCGTTACGTCTTTCCAGCTTAACTTTCCAAGCAAACCCTTGAAATGTGAAGGGTTTACTGTTTGCTGGAAACGTCAGTGAAGAAAACACAAAATCCCATTTGAATGTTGTTGAAGCTGCCATGGTATGGTTAGAGCGGAGAAAGAAAAGGGTACAAATTTACAAGTCTTCAAAAAGTGTAACACTGTAACAGGAAGCAGTTATTATCTCTCCTTTTTATCTTCCGGTATATCACATGTCACCAGGTGTAGGTAGTCAATTTTACATGGGACGCCACACTGTGCACACGTATAACAGGCCTGGCAGGGAATAACAAAAAAGTGTGAGGAAATTTTGTTCGCCTGTCTATCAATCCATGCACTAATAATAATATTAATTGTCCTGGTGTGTACCTATAGGAAAGGTAAAATTCACTTTCCAATGCACAGTGCACCGGGAATGAATTCTATCTCATAAGGCATCAGAGATATTGCAGAAATAAACTCAGAAATGTTCAGGTCATGCGCATTCATGTCACCTTGGTATCTTGGTATCTTGGTATTGTCTTTGTGTAGATCCTACACCGGTGTCAGTTCCTTACAGAGCCTCCCCCTCCCTGGAAACATTCCGTATCCAGTCCAATATTGAATTGTTGTTCTGTTTTTGGTATCCGAGTACCGGGGAACGATCCGGGAATCTCTTCAGCCATTTCCCCAGAAGTATCTTGAATGAGTCCAAATCTTCCGCTGAGTTCACTTCGCTGGGGAGGGTATTCCATAACCGGGTCGCTCTACTTGAAAACGAGTTGTGGTGCTTCGTCTGGACCGATTTCTGGGTGTTTGTGGGGCATTTAGGGATCTCTGCCTTTTTTCCAAGTCGGGTATGGTTGTAAAAGCGAATGCCAATATTGTTGGGGGCTTTTTCATTGGCCATTTTCCACATCATGACAATGGTATAGCGCTCCCGGCGGCGTTGAAGGGAGAGGATGTTTAGGGTTTTCAAACGCTCCCAGTAGTTTACGTTTCCCATTCCAGTGATCCGACGATCCGTTTTGTAAACTTCCTTTGAATCGCTTCAACATTCTGGATATTCGAGATTTTTGGTGAGTCCCAGAGTGGGCAGCAGTATTCTAATTTGCTGCGAATAAGACTTTTGTAAAGGATAGTCATTGTCCTTTTGTCTCTTGTTTTGAAGGCTCTTAAAACCCAAGCACTCATTTTTCGGGCATCCGACGTCATTTTTCCTATTTGGTTTTCCCAAGAAAGGTCGTTTGACAGCTGAACTCCTAAGTCACGGACACTTGATAAATAAACTTGATAAATAAACTTTATTACAGAATCGTAACCGGCGTCAGTCTTTTCAGCATCCCCCTTTAGCTCGAACCTCCAAAACCCAGTCCATGATAGAATTGTTGTTCCGGGTAGAATAACCCTTCACAGGTGGATTGTCAGGGAAGTGGTCCAGCCAACGGCCCAGCAGGATCTTGAACGTATCTAAGGTCACTGCTGTATTAACCTCTTTCGGCAATGTGTTCCATAGCCGAGCGGCCCTTACAGTAAAAGAGTGGAAGTATTTTGTTGAGAATGACTTCTGTGCTCCACTGTAAAGAGTAGGTACTTCGGCTCGGATGCCGAGCCGTTGATGATGGTAAAACCGGGTATTCGTGCTGTTAGGGGCTGCACCGTTATGGATTTTCCACATTTGTATTATCGAGTATCGCTCCCTCCGTCGTTGTAATGACATCAGTCTAAGCTTTTTCAGCCGTTCCCAATAGTCAAGTTGTGCCATGTCTTCGATCCTTCGGGTAAACTGTCTCTGGATACTCTCCAGCGCCTGGATGTCACCAATCTTGTAGGGCGACCATAAAGGTGAGCAGTATTCTACTTTACACCTTATTAGTGACTTGTAGAGTGTCAGCATAGTGGTTACTGACCTATCTTTAAAAGCTCTCAGTGCCCAGGCGGCCATCCTTCGTGCTTCTGATGAGATCCTCATGACATGGTCTGTCCAAGAGCCATTGTTTGATAGAGTGATGCCAAGGTCTTTCACTGTATCCGTTGGCTGTATTTCATTTCCACCTGGAGTCTCATATGAGCTAAGGTCATGGGTGAAAGGCAGTTCTCTGAGAAGGGATGTTCTGTTCAGAGTATAGTGAATAACCTCAAACTTGTCCTCATGAAGTGTCATACAGTTGGCTGCAGACCACTCCACCACACGCTGGAGATCCTCTTGCATTTCTGCTCCTGATTCTTCCGAGTCGACACTCTTTTGGAGCTTGGTATCATCCGCAAAGGTTCTGATTTTGCTGTGGATTACTTGGCTTTGGAGATCAGCTACGTAGATGATAAAGAGGATTGGTCCGAGTACGGTCCCTTGAGGGACTCCACTTTTGACCAGCTCGAAGTTCGATTTTTCACCGTCAACAGTAACTGTTTGGTACCGACCAGAAAGGAAGTCTTTTATCCAATTTAGTACTTTCCCTTTGATGCCTAGCTTTTCCAGCTTGGCAAGAAGAATAGCATGGTTGACACGGTCAAAGGCTTTGGAATAGTCCAAATAGATTACATCGACTTCGTTCCCGCTGTTTAGCTCTCGAAAGATTCCGTCCATGTGATCAAGTAACTGTGTGAGACAGCTTCGTTGCTTCCTAAACCCGTGTTGGCTATCTGGTAGAAGATTGTTACTTTCAAGGTGATCCACCAACTTGTTTCGTACAACTCGTTCAAATGTTTTTAGCAAGTTAGAAGTCAGTGAAACAGGGCGGTAGTTAACAGCAAGAGTTTTGTCACCACGCTTGAAGATTGGTGTGATGTACTGCTTTTTCAGGTTTGGGGGTGTTATTCCTTCTTCGAAGGACCGCTCCCAAAGAAGAAAGAGTGGTACAGCAAGAGTGGCTTTACAAGCACTGAGAATTTTAGCAGGGATGTCACCATCTGGTCCGGCAGAAGCAGGATCAAGTTCTGAGAGGGCTCCTTTAATGTCATCAGACGTAAATGTGAAATCCTCCAAAATCGCACTGCTATCCTCAACCCAAGAAAGACTTTTCAGCAAGTCTCCACCGTCTGGATCACTGAAAGCACGGCAGTACTGTTTTTGCAGGAGTTCCGCTTTTTCAGTGTTGTCTGTGGTGAGTGTTCCATCATCACGTTTGAGAGGGGCAATGTTCGATTTAACTTTTGATAGTCGTTTTGCGTAGGAAAAGAAATATCGTGGGTTGACCTTGATCGTATCAACAGCGCTGTGTTCCTTCTTCTCGATTGATTCATCCACAGAGTGTTTTATCTTCTCCTCAAGTATTGTGAGCTCGTTTTCGAGTGCTTCGATTTTGGAGATGTTAACATTGACAGAAGAGATTGCTTCCAGTCTTGTTTTTAGTTTCCGCCTTCTCCTTTTCAGTGGTTCCAGGGGGCTGAATTTCCTCCGCTGAACCTTCTGAGGTGTGTGTTTGATGGTGATTTGCAAAACAGTTAGAATGAAAAGTTCTTTGAATTTGTCACCAACAGGGTCTCCAGATTCCTCACATAATGCCTGCAGTTCGTCCCAATCAACAGAAGCAATGTCTACATTCATATCTTCAAAGTTGGCTTTCTGAATGTCCAACCCTCGGAAACTCGTGTGGTCCCACTTTTTGATGGTGTCTGCTGTTTCCATAAGGGGGTTTATCACCAGAGTACAGTTAACTATCCGGTGGTCAGAAATCTTTGTCTCTTCGGTTGTCACAGTTGATACGTATTGGGGTGAGTTGGTCATTATAACATCCAGAGTATTACTTCCTCTGGTTGGTTTGTCTACGACCTGAGTTAGGAAATTTTCCTCAATGAAGTTCACAGTGCGTTGATAAGCCGCTATGTTAGCAGCAGCTGACGGCAGGGATTCTTCTTTCCAGTTGAACAACGGCAAGTTTAGATCGCCCATGATAAACATTTCAGGGCTCCTTTCATTGGACAGGAGATCGATTTTATCTTGGAGATCATTCATAACTGTGATGAAGGACTGGTCAGATGAATCGGGGGGACGGTAGACACATGAAAACAACATGTTTTTAGCTTTACTAAAAGCCAATACCAGACTGCATTCCCGGTCACTGAATGAGTATGCGTAGCTGATTGGGATGTCCTCACGAATGTACAAAACACAACCTCCTCCTTTCCGATCAGGACGGTCAGAACGGAAGGTGCTGTATCCTTGCATTTTGATTTGGGCATCTGCAATGTAGTTTTTCAACCATGACTCCGTTATTGCAAGGGCAACTGTCGGCGGGGAGTTTGGGTTGTTTAACAAAACAGCCTCGATGAAAGGGAGTTTCCACCGAGTGTTCCCCCCTGCAGCCGGTGAAATACTTCTCCCATTTAGTAGGATAATCTTTGAGAGGGCAGTATTTGGGTCGGGAGTTGACGATGTACTCCTTGAGTGAGGGTACCTGTAGGTAGGGTGTACTGCACCGGCGGGTGTGCTTGTAAGTGGTGGGCCAGCTGGTTGTGCAGCATTGATTCGCTGTGGGTGGGGCCAAGCTGGGAGAGAATTTCTTCCATTCTGTCCGCTTGCCTCAGTGACTCTTCTCTTGCATTCCTGACCTCCTTCAAGACAATGCTCAGAAAACCCGATTGTAGATGTCCAGGGTTTTGCTGCGAAACTGGTCGCAATGGTGAGCCGCTAAGAGGGAGTTCATCCTGCACTCTCTCTCTCTGGTCAGTGGTGTGAGTGTTAGGTTGCCGTGTTGTCCTAACAACTTCCTGACGTTCTTTCCTCTCAGGGTTTTCCTCTTTCCTTCGTGTACCCTTTAGGTGGAGATGCGGGCAATCAGGGTTTAAGCACTGTCGTTCCTTCATTCTCCGCTGTGAGCCCTCACATAGTTTTGGGTGGAGTTTAGAGCACTTTGAACCCGACTTACAGCCATGGCGGGAATGAGATCCGTACAGTCTAAATTTCCTGCAAACTTTACGGTGGAGAAAACGGCAGGTTTCCCCATTCACTTCCTTTTTACCGGATATCCCGTGTCTGCAGTAGCCTTCTGCCAGGAATGCACAAGGGACCTTAGATGATTCCCTGGTTGAGCCCTCGCCAGATACAGCTTCTTCAGTAACGTCTGGGGTGATAATTTCAACTGGCACTACCACGGGATCATCTTTCCCCGGGATAACAGGTATCCTCGACATTAGATCGAGACTACCCTTCTCGGTACAGGAGTGGCAGGTCCAGTTAAATCCCGTCAGTGGCTGAGTGATGGTGTACAGGGTGGAGAAGATTTTGGCCACTCCTTCACAGTCGTGGCTTCCCTGAAAACACATCCAACAGGTGAAAACGGGTACAGTGTCCTTTTCGACACAGTAATATTCCGAGCAGACCCCACACTTACTCGGTGTATATGATCTGGCTTTCAGAAGACAGCGGTGGATTAAGAGGGGGATGTTTCTGTAGCCCTTCTCATTTTCTGTTTGCCGAATGTCCAGAGATAGGTAGGTCGCAAGTTCTTCAATGTACGGTGCACCAAACTTAGACTTGATCTTGATGATACTTTCGCTCAACAGGGCGTCCACCTTGCATTCCAATTTGTTGTAGAACTCAAGGACCGCTTTGGCGCGGGGAGGTGCTTCCGCCAACAGGAATTCAGGTATCACGGTCTTCACAGGCTCCTTTTTCGACTTCTTGTCAGCCGACTTTTCAGTTTGCACTACTGCTGCAGACATTGTTGTTATCAGCTTCCTCAGAGTAGGGTCATACGACTGAAACAAGAGTAGGGTCATACGACTGAAACAGGGTTTGGGTCACAGGAGCCGTTCTGAGCTGTGATTGGTGGGCGTGACCTGAATGTGCATGACATGAAAATTTCCGAGGCCCCTCATGAGGGTGACCAGTTTAAAAAACTAAAAAAACGAAAAAGATGACAATAAATTACAAAAAGGACTTAAAAAAGTTTCAACAGACTTACAATTTTATTTCGCCGGACAAATAAAAAATGTTGTGCGGGCGGGCGCGGCGGCAAACTTCTTAGCTATGCGCGGCTCCGTTGCGCGGCTTATTTTATTTTATTTGCGCGTTACCAAATTTTCCGAGTTGACCCACGCGGTGAAAGTCGCGTTGGATGAACGACGCAGGAGCTGATGCCGGTTCGACGTGTCAGACAACATTCGGCTTGAACTCTCCACTTTCCAGTGACGCCGTACCCCTTACGTTACCCTTTTGGCACTTCACTATTTAGTATAGCATGCACCCCTGATACACGCTATGTGGTTTGTTGTTTTTCTACTGAGCGGGATCTCCGCTATTGAGATGACTTTTGAACTCCAAGAGCACGAGGTCCAGTGCTTCCACGAGATTATCCCAAAGGACAAGAAGTTTACCTTGGAGTACCAAGTTATATCTGGGGGCCACTTTGATGTTGACTGTCACCTCATGTCACCTAACAGTAAGGTGATCTACAAGGAACAGAGGAAGCAGTATGACACATTCCATCACTCTACGGTAGAGGAGGGAGAATACACGTTCTGTTTCAGTAACGAGTTCTCTACTTTCGCTCACAAAACTGTCTACTTTGATTTGGACTTGGAGGAAGATAGTAAAGATGCTCCCGGAGCTGACGCGGGTGGTGCTCACGCTACTGCTCTAACTCAACTCGAGTCCTCTGCGTATGCCATCCATGAATCTCTCAGGCTGGTGGTTGATTATCAGAGCCACCACCGATTAAAGGAGAGGGTTGGACGTGAGGTTGCTGAATATCTGTGTGAGCGAGTCCAGAATTGGTCTATTGGACAGACTGTATTGATTGTCATTGTCGCATTTGGCCAGGTTTTCATGTTAAGGAAACTCTTTGACAAGCCTGCAAACCGAGGTGGAAAGGTTGGAATCTAATTACTGCTCGAGTGTGCATGTGTGCTAGTTATGTTACCAAAGTTCTTTAATTTTTTAACCTGTTACTTATTTGTGTTAGTCTATAATGAAATATGTTTTTCTATACACCAACTCTCTCTCTCTGTCTTCTCTCTATGTCACCCCACCACTTTAGGAATTAGTAACACCAAACTAAACACCTCTAAACACCCCTAAATACACTCTAAACACAAACTAAACTCCCCTACTTTTCTATAGAGCCAGGATGAAATTGTTCCTGTTGGCCGCCCTTGTGGCCTCCCTCGCCTTTGCCGCTGAGATTACTGAGGAGGAGAATGTTATGGTACTGACTGAGGCTAACTTCGATGAGGCTTTGGGAGCCAACAAGAATGTCCTGGTTGAGTTCTGTAAGTACAGAGGCGGTAGTTGGAGGGGGGGGGTCATGTTGGTAGTGGGATGTCCTGGTTTAGTTGAGTTCTGTAAGTGATGAGTTCAGAAAGGGGAGGGTGGTCGGTATACCAGGGGGTTGAGATACCAGGGGGGGGGGGGGTCATATTGAAAGTGGGATGTAACGAATCTGATCAATCTCTAGATCACACATTTGCTTTTAGCACGCAGAAATTATTTCTCCCATACCCATTTCAACTTCTCTCAATACCACTTTACTTGGTCCTGACCCATTTTAACTCCCTTTCTCCCTCTTCAGACGCCCCGTGGTGTGGACACTGCAAATCTCTTGCCCCTGAGTACGCTAAGGCTGCCACTGCCCTCAAGGATGAGGGATCTGAGATCAGGCTGGCTAAGGTAGGTGTGACATACTGATAACAGATCACTGACACATGATACATTGTAACGTCAGTTACATCTTCACAAAACCACTGACTTCATGAAACCCATTGAACATTCCCTGAATTTCCAGCTCCATTAAAACTTGGCTTTCTTTTCCGCATCTTCATGGAAGTTGTGTCCCGTACAGTGACACGTGTCGAAGAAGTGGGGTGTTAGACAATGGAAGTAGTAGTGGTGTTCTCTCTCTCTCTCTCTCTCTCTCTCTCTCTCTCTCTCTCTCTCTCTCTCTCTCTCTCTATCTCTCCCTCTCTCTCTCTCTCTCTCTCTCTCTGCCACGCACAATTTCCTGTCCTCCGTAGGGTAATAATAAACAAAGGAGCACTATCGACCCCACATACAATACCAACAGACTGACTGACTGACATGACTGACACTCTAAAGTTTACTGAACAAAACATAATACAATAGTTACCATGGTAATTATGGTAACTATGGTAACTATGGTAACCGCCTGGTTACTACCATCTAGTAACAAATTCCTTTGTAGGTCGATGCTACTGAGCACAAGAAACTTGGTGAACGATTTGGTGTCCGAGGATACCCAACTCTCAAATTCTTTGTTGACGGAAAGGAGAAGGAATACAACGGTCAGTCAATCAGTCAGTCAGTCAGTCTGTCAGTCAGTCAGTATGTCTGGGAGGTGGTTAGGTCTGTCTTTTGGGAGTGAGTTATTCGGGTTGTTTCAAGTGGGGGGGGGGGGTAGTAGGTTTTTAGGGAAGCTTCTCGGTTTTCTTCTTTTAGTAACATGGGTGTATTTTAGTAGTAACTTATTTGGGGGTGGTTGCGTTTCCTGGTACGTATTGTGGTGCGATAGAGAGAGGGGGAGAAAAGGAAGAGCAAACTACCAAGTTGCAGTGACGTGTCAATCCCAGTAGGAAACTTCCAAGAATCGGCTGGTATCCTGAATTTCTAGAAAATTTGGCTGGTTTTTTTTCTTCTTTTTGGTTGGTTTTGAAAAGGTCTTGCGGAGCCCCAAAGTTTAGGGTAACAAGAATTATTGCATTATGTATTCATAATGCGAGGTTTTCTGCCACAATTGGGTGAAAAATTGATGAATACACTTCAAAATTGGATTTCCTGGTGAATTTGGTGCCCAAAGAGCATGTTTGACTGATTTCTATGGTATCCAGTGTGGTTGTTATGGTAACCAATACATTTGGTATCATTTGGTATTGGTGCTAAAAACATCCTTCGGGCATGAATTCACCAAGGCAGGGGAAAAATGTGTTAAATCATCATTATGTGTTAAATAATCATTATGTGTGTGTGTGTGAGAGAGAGAAATAAAGTAGAGAGAAAAAGGGAGAGAAGATTATGTCATAAGAAAAATTAATTTCCAAAACTTTTTTTGAAAAAATGTCAGTAGGTCAGATTTTAACCCAGGGCTCGAACCCGCGACCCCGAGATTAAGAGTCTCGTGCTCTACCAACTGAGCTAACCGAGCACTGTTAAATTGGCAATTCAGGGAATCCTATTTGGAGCGCGCGGACCAGCCGTGCGGGATCAAGATCTACCAGCCGCCGGCTGGTATCCTAGTATCAAATTTGTGATCGAGATCACAAAAGTTTCCTCCGGATCATGATCTGAGCGCGCGGAAAACGGCTTGTCAAGCGATACACTGACAATGTGCACTTTGCACAGTACCAAATCATGGCGCCCGACAAGTTTTAAAATTTTGTCAACACAATCACCCTGGATCATAAATATGACCCATATTTGGGCATGGCAAGTTTCAAATTATTCTCAAATCATTTCTCCGAGTTCCGACCAAATTTTGGCTGGTATCCCGGATCACAGGATGATGGAAGTTTCCTACTGGGGTGTCAATTTGGGTGGAGGAGTAAAATAAAGAAAGGGTTCAATTTATCTCTGGATATATCTTCATTGTAGGGTGTCATGTACAGCTCTGCAATATTGGCTAATGAGGTGGCATTGTCTTTGCCACGTGGAGACAGGGTATAAATTTGGTGACACGTAGTGTGGTGGAATATTACATTGTGCCACGTCCATCTGGGGGTGTTTAACATTAGGGTGGACACGTAGTATAACGGGAGTATAACACCCCCCCCCCCCCTCCCCGGCCAGACTGGCCATCTGTGAGGTGTAGGGGCTGTAATCTGTATATACTGACACGTATCACATTGAATCGTCCGTTGGGTGTACTATTTCACAGAGAGAGAGAGGGAGAGTGGGGAGGATGGAAAGAGAGGGGGGAATAAGACAGAGAGGGAGGGAAACAAGACACAGAGGGAGGGAAGTTTTAAATTTTACAACTTGACACCAGCTGTGCACACACCTTTAGTGGTGGTGGTCTGCAGCGGTGGCCGAGATAGAAACAAAGTCCCAACAAAGTTTAGGTAGCTAAGTAAGATCTACATCTGGTATAATACTGCAGCAGATTATAGTCTGATTAAAGGTGTAAAAGGATGTGGACTGCAAACGCCTAGAAGCAGGAAGTTAGGGGTACTGACAGAAGATCTCTAACAGTGTTATTTAGAGTACTCCCCCTCCCCCTCTTCTGCTTGAAGTACTGAAGTAAACCATCTGTGAAATCATTCTATAAAACTAAGTGGCTCTAGAATTGAGTTATACATCTGGTGGTTATATAACACAATAGACGGATGTGTGACAGATGGTAATGGGACAGTGACAAAGGAGCATTCTTTCTGAAACATCAACTACTTCTTCAATTCACTAACAAACTCATTAAACAACCACAAACACAACATTAACTTCTTGATCAAGATACAACACTCCCTCATTAGCCCGCATATCTCACCCACATTTCTCACACTCGACTGACAATGACTGTATAGGTTGACATATCTACCGAAGCACCGCTAATGGACCGATATGGTGTTACCGACTTCCCCACTATAGTACTGTTTGAGGCAGGTCGATACGAAGTCGTCTATCCCTGCTAATGGTAGTTACAAAGGGAGAGGGGATTACAAAGGAAGAGGGGGGCTACAACTAGGGTTACAAAGGATTACATTAGGGTTACATTACAAGAGGAGGGTGTTGTCTTGTGGGGGACACCAGCGAGTTGCAACAATCTGTGGGGGTGTGTTTTTGGAAGAGATCGGTATCTAGAGTTGATTGGTTGTCAGTAACTAACAGTAGTCCCACTCCTAACACCTCTCCCTCATCAGGTGGCCGAAAGAGCCCCGACATTGTGAGCTGGTTGAAGAAGAAGACTGGTGATGCCTGCAAGGTTGTTACCTCAAAGGATGCTGTCGATACCGAGGTTGAAACCAGCCACTTCACCGTCCTCGCTGCCTTCTCTGTAAGTGTTTCGAATAGTTTGAACCAGAATTATCAAGTCTTGATAATCAAGAATTAAACAAAGTTAATTACCCTCAAGTTATTATATTAGCTTCATCGTGACTAACTAATAGGTGTGAGTGTATACAACAATATGTTCCTGCATAAATGCAGTATTCACTGCATAAATATGTTTTATTTCTAGCTAGCTCTGTATCTTTACACCACCCTTCCTGGCGGCATGCCCTGTTCAACACCCCCTAACTCCCTGTTCGGCAAACACCCTCCCAAATAACTCCCCATACAGGATATGTTCCCCTAACTCCCCTCTCTATAACTCACTAGCTAACTCCCCATCTCTCTGCACAGGACAGGAGCTCTGCTGCCGGTGCTGCCTACACCCAGGTCCCCCACTAACTCCCTCTGTTATAACACCCTCCCTCTCCACAACTCCTTAACTCCCCATCTCTCTCCCATCCTAACTCCCTCTCTCCCATTGTAGGACAGGAGCTCTGCTGCCGGTGCTGCCTACACCCAGGTCCCCCACTAACTCCCTCTGTTATAACACCCTCCCTCTCCCTAACTCCCCATCTCTCTCCCATCCTAGCTCCCTCTCTCTCCCATTGTAGGACAGGAGCTCTGCTGCCGGTGCTGCCTACACCCAGGTCGCCTCTGATACCGATGGAGTTGTCTTCATGGTCACTGATGATGCTGCTCTCATGGCTGAGTTTGGTCTTGCTGATGGTGGTGTTGTTGCCGTCCGAGATGTGAGTATATTAGTTTAGTAGTTTAGTAAATATATTAGGGTGATCCATATTGATTTGCACTTGTGTTTTTGAAAGCTTTGTGCTAATCAGAGCCATATAATTTTTACAGGACCTTGTTCCTGGTGGAAATTGGGTCTCATAACGCCCTTTTTAGCGATCTGGAAAAATTTTTCGCTAGTGCTGTAAAGAATTTTATGGTAATAGGTCATGGTGCCGTCTCACTTACCCAAAAAGTGGTCAAAATGCAACCATTAAGGTAAGCAAACGAACTTTTTTGGACGTGAAGTAGTCCATTGTATCAGTTTTCACTCCAAACAACCGGTTTTTGGCAGAAAAAGTATCAGAATTGCAGTTGAGGACAATAAATCGCAACAATAATGACACAAAAATCCATAAAAAATCGCCCGTTTTTGGGTGATTTTTTAAAACTCCAATTTTAGGCCGCCCAAGCCGTTCAAAACCATCAAATCACTTTAGGATCGTGTTAAGCAGAGTCTAAGCCTCAATTTGAGCCTAAAATCACGACAAAATACCCATCTGGTTCATGGTGACAGCCTTTCAAAGTGAAAAAATGGGTTTTTGACCGAATTCTAAAAATAGCTCCCAAAATCGAGTGCGAAAACCGATTGGACATAATTTTTACTAAAATGTCTTCAAAAGAGGTCATTCTTCACCTGCAAAGAGCCTTAGGCCTACCTAAATCATTTTACGGCTTGCATAAGGCTAATACCAAGACCTGATTTTTGGCACGTAGACCGCAACATAACTGGGGGTTAGACATGGTCGCTTACCCGTCCAGTGAAACCCGTTCTGAACTTCATGTATGATCTTAGGAACCCAAAATTGTCTAATCTAAAAGATCCTGTAAAAAGTTTTGGTCCCCAACATCACATGCGACCAGGAAGGACCAAGTGCAAATCTTTATGGATCACCCTAATAGTAGTAGTTTAGAAGTAGTTTAGAAGTAGCACCACCGTCCCCCTTCTATTACCTCAACATGCATCATTATCTTTTGGTCTAGATAAGTGAGGGTGTGTTGATCAAATGAGACTTGAGCCCCACTTGAGAAGAAATTAAGTGTCTTTGAAGGAAATTAGTTACATTTCATTTCATTCTCTCCCGAATACATTTTGAGTAATGGCTTTGACAAAGTGGATAGAATAGGAGAGGAGTGCTAGTCGATCAATCATTTTAAAATGATAAATTCTATAAAAATCTATTACATGTGTCATGTGAGTGATGAATGAATTGTAGTGTAAAGTTAGGCAGCATTTACATCTGTACCCAACACTTCATGTAGGGAATGGCTAGTGCAGTGGTTCCCCAAACTAACCCCACCCTCCCCCAAACGAATCCCATCTCTCTCCAACCCCCAAACTAACCCCCTCCACCAACCCAAAACTAACTCCCTCTCCCCCCAGTTCGCTGACGAGGAGGCTCGAGTTGCTATGGAGGGAGATGTCACTGCTGAGTCCCTTGCTACCTTCGTGTCCGCCAACCGACTTCCCTCCGTTGTTGAGTTCTCTGATGAGGTAAGAAACCATCAGAATTATAGTTCAAAGTGGCAGAAGGGTGAACCATGTTATTTTGAAATCCCCCAAAATGTTACCACACAATCCCCCCACTAACCCCTCCTCCTACTTCAGACCGCCCCCACGATCTTCGGTGGAGACATCAAATCCCACTTCCTCATCTTCTCTGACTCTTCCTCTGAGACCAACAAGGCCGTTCTGGCTACATTCCGAAAAGTCAGCAAGGGTATTGCTGGAAAGATGATCTGCGTTTATGTCGACACCAACAAGGCCGACAATGGAAGGATCTTGGAATTCTTCGGAATCAAGAAAGAAATGGGAGATGTTGCCCGAATCATCCTTGTAAGTGGTTTGAGAGGGCGATTTTAGGGCCCGGTTGGGGTTGAGTGACTGAGGGAAGTAATACCGGTGGGTTTTGGTACAGAGTGGGCCAAAATTGTAAACTCACCCACAGACTAGCGTGAACGCGGACACCGTGAATGAAATTGCAGTTTGTCAGCATTTGCTCTGCGCGCGCGTCCTACGTGTCTCAGTCGGTCACAGCAAGGAAAGCCAGTTGTGTCCCCAGCAACCCCAAATGTAATTCCACGTGGCCTTGTCGTTAGGGGAGAGCAACAGCAGGGGTAATGAAGCCCCGAGCTGCTCCACACCGCTCCCTCGTAATGGTACAGGTCCTCTTAATATGGGTCTGGATAAGGGGATTGGTTAGATAGCAGCAATTACACAGCTTCTAGCGAGTCATGTATGTTAGATCTCAACTAAACCTCCTTAATTACCTCAGCTGGGAGAGGGAGTCGACAAGTACGCCCCTGACTTCACCGACCTGAGCGAGGAGAATCTGGCCAAATTTGCCAGCGACTATCTGTCTGGAAACCTGAAGAAACATCTGAACTCTGAGGAGATTCCTGATGATTGGGATTCCAAGCCCGTCAAGGTTCTGGTTGGAAAGAACTTCGCAGAGGTCGCCTATAACTCTGAGAAAGATGTCCTTGTTGAGTTCTACGCTCCCTGGTGTGGACACTGCAAACAGCTGGTGCCCATCTACGATGAATTGGGTAGGTTAACCACAACGAGTGTTTCGTATTTTCGTAGCAACACTTTTCTAACCTCTCTATCTCTATCGGATCACGCTCTATCCAGCTCTTCCTTCTGTGCGGGTGCCTTTACCCGGGTCCTCGGAAGTTACATGTGTTGTTTGAAGAGAAATCAAAAAGTCAGGGGTTTTTGGGTTTATGAAGAAGGATATTTGTTTTTAGGGTACACAAAGAATATCGGTCACAATTCAGAAAGTCCTAAACGGGAACAACCTAAACAGGAACCGGTGCAACCTTAACGAGAAGTTCTAAACCGGCACAGCTCTCTATCATTTCTCTGTCTTCTATTCTGGCCTGCCCTGTCACGTGACTTTCCAATTTCCAGTGCTCAGGCATGAATCTGTTTTAACACAATGCTACTATCACAGTAGATGCTGACAATTTCTATCAACTCGAGTAGGGAAATAATCAGCCTCCAAATAACAGACTAAGTCGACATCGCACTAGGATAAGGCTTCACACTTAGACAGGTCATATGCTTGACATGTTCCAATCTCTTATGGTGCTTATCACAGTCATGCTTATGATCCAAGTATGCCAATGACAACTACACATTCACCCTCTCCTAAAACAACCAGAATAGACCTCTTTCTCCAGGGTTTCATACAAAACACGGGTTACAAACACAACCCTAAACGGCCCTAAACTTATTACACACAGTCACAATCACAGTTGACATCACTTTCCGCTATCATTACAATGTATTACCACACAACACACACAACCTGTTACCGTTTACTCAAACTTACACTCACAGTCACAACTTACTCAACAACTCACAACTCAAGGGCCACTGTCCGCCCACAACGCACAAATCGCGTGCTATTCTACCTGCTTTTTGAGTGCACTCAAGACAAACCCGACACTCGTAGATAAATCTCCGTAGGTCCAGACCCTGAATCACAACAAGCACTTCCATATCAAGACGTAAATCTAAGACCAAGGAAATGCCTAGTGGCCACTAGTTGTGAAACAAGTTTCGAACCAACGAAGAGGAACCACGGAGATCAGGCCAAGCTATATTACTGTCCATTGAACAGCACATTGAACATATCGCCAACATTTACAGGCATCGCCAACATTCACAGGCTAAAACATTTACTCCGATGTCACAACCATCTATTCAGATATCACAAACATTTACTCTGATGTAACAACCATATACTGAGACTTTCTACCAGTTACTACATTAACATACAACGACATTTAATCCACTCATGCATGCTGTAATCTTTACTCAACAAGGCTGTCACATACAAACTGATCGGAAATGCTCCATTAATCAGTTCATGCTACTATTACACATGCTTCCAAATTTCTAAACTTTCAGCTAGACAGGGCAGACCACTGCACTGCTATACTCATGTCCTATTTTACTATCACATTTAAACACACTCACAACTATCAATCAAACAGTTCGAGAGTTAATCATTGTTTTTACTGACAGCACATACCTATATTGTCGCACTCACACTTTCATTACATTTACTTGTTTTATAACAGCTGTAGTTGGTGTATCCGCCTTGAAATGTAGCTCCAACCATCCTAGTCAGTTTACTCGAATAGCCATGCTATGTCTCCACTCTCCAGGATGCCGTCCCATGAGCCATGCTCATATTAAACTCAGGAAGCCACGCTTCAAGTTACGAAAGAAGGTCCAAACCAAATGAGCCATGCCCATATCAGTAAAAACAGCAACCCCCGCGAAGATGCCCTAAAAATCCTTTAGTCAGGAAACCCCAAAAGAAGTAATGTAGAAAGAATGACCACGTTTCCAATCTCCAACTAATTTTCGTTATCAGATTCAGTTTTTCCTTCGACTGCCATGACAGTATAAACCCTACTGTGCTGTCTTGAGCATTTTCTGGATCCACCTGTAGTTGAGAAAACTATGTGTGCTAATCCACGATTTTCATTTCAGCATTGTCAGAGTTGAAGTAAGTAAATCACCTCCTCAGCTTCTACCAAGCCCACGTGCTCATTTTCCAATACCAGTTAATGTCTTCTCATCTGTCACTGTAGTTCCTCCGGTTTATCCGGTGCTCCATTAGTGATTACTCCGCACACTTACATGAATTCATGGTTCATCAGAATCAACCGATACTTTTTCTCCACCCTTCATATCCTGTTGTGGTTAGGGACTTCCTGATTGTATCTCACCACGCCCGACCACCGGTTTCCTATTTATCCCTCCCTTCCAAATCCATCATGAATACGGTATTGGTGATTGCCCTCCTATCAGAGTGACACCGCGATCCAGTTTCTTGAAATTAGTACCTCCTTGTACCACCCCATCATTCAACAAGTGCCTCTGCAAGCTTTAGTGGCGTAGTTTTCAATCGCATTGGACCTATATGCGAAATCGTAAAATCCGTCCACTACTGCATACCCCAGACACCCTCCAATGACCAATACCCGTTTCACTTTTATCAGTAATCAGTATCAGTGTAGTAGCATAACCCTTTACTTTCCGGTGTCCCCGCCATTACCCTGTCCAAAAGGGGCTGAGCTGCATCGCTACTGAACTAGTGGCAATGTCCGCTATAGTCTCCTGACTCCTTGAAGAGCAAATGCCGGACAACAGAATTGTGAAGAATCCATCCCTCACAGCCATACTGGAAAATTACTTTGCCCCTTGACACCTTATAGTTATTATATGGTGTTGATTGTATCCACCAAACAGAACGATCGAGTCATCTAGATCTGACTTTGTTCGTTTTATTCCACCTGACCAGAAATACCGGTTGTACGTCAATGTGCACCAATATGCTTGCCTCCAATTATAGTTCCATTATGCCAGCTGGACTGGTTTATCGCACTAAAGATGTATTTCGTGCTTATCCAAATCTGTTCAGCACCATTCATGTCACCTCTACGCCCCAATGAGATTACCGTCCGATCCATACCGCATTGCCGTAACCAATAAACTCCCACATACCGGTGCAGCTTATCCAGTGGTTAAAACCCACGTACCATCTGGCATCTACCCGCGATTGCAATTGTCTCATCACATTCAATTTTCCGGGGAGCAGAATCAGGTCCACCGCCAAGCTTCCATCTCTGGAACTTAGATTCCCACTTTGTATTCACCTTCAGTATGCTGCTTTTCAGGAAATCGTTACCCAGAGTCCTCCCGTCTATTTTTCACCGAAACTCCACATCTCATATCACCAATCCTCTGGGCTCAGAGGTGATTTGAAATTCCCCATAACAGCTTCCTCCAAGTTATTCAAAACACACTGCACTGCAGCTGATACATGAAACGCTATCCATTACCCACTGGTTATCATCGATCCCTGCCATCTCCAAGGTTACAATCAGTTACCCTCTGCAGCTCTTTGCATCCCATGTTTTTGTATCTATTCTTGATTCAGCTTTCTCCTCTATCTTTCCTTCCAACACAGCCATCAACAATAGATCTCCCCAGTCCTTTGAGTTCCGCCCCATTCCCAAAAATAACAAGATGCAAGTCCAATCTAGTTTTTCGGATCCGGATTGCCGAAATTTCCTGGTCGATCAGTTGAAGTATCACTCGGTGTTTGTTCAGATGCTGCATGCGAATGTCGCGTGATGAGACTGTTCCCACGCATCACTATAATCAAGTCCATAACCCAGACTTTGGTAAAGTCCATGACCTTGGCCGGTCTGGTAACGATGAGCTTCGTATAAAGAATCGATCTGCTTGTTGCACATTTGGCTGTTCCTCCTTGGTCCCGTATACTCATCCAGATCACTCGCTGTTGCTCGTAAAACCGTCACTTCCGAACTATCTTGTGCCTTCATTCTCTCTCTCGCTTTGTATGAGAGCTCCAGCGTGGTTCCTTTTCTCACCAACTCAGTGTACGTCATGTCTTCCTGCTGCTGTATCAGCCAAACTCCAACCTCATCTTTCTCAGCCCCAGCTACCAGTGCATCTTTCAGTACCATCTCTCTGGTGTTGCGATCATCCATTCTGGGCCATCCTTTACGGGCCAGTATCGAAAGTTCGTTTGCAAATTCTGCCAGTGATTCACCCACCTTCTGCTTTCTACTCCGCAAAGTGATCCTTGCTTGAAGGGTTTGCTCCTGTGTCAACATTTCAGCCACTTCAGTCACCTTGACCTTGTACTCCTCCCATGTCAGTTCTTCCAGGTCGAAGTCCGGTATCGCGTGGTCCAACTTATCCAAGGTGTCTTCTGCTAGGTACGTTTGAAAAATACAGATTTTAGTCTGATCCTCCAACTGCTGTCCATGAGTGTATCCCTCAAACATCCTAATGTACCTCTTCATATCCATATTATTCCAATCGAATATCGGTGGTTTTCGACTGAGTGCAGACAACTGATTTCGGTTCAGGATCAGCCCTGCGCTAGATCTGCTGTGTTCTAAGTCAGCATCAGAATTTGCTGTCCGAACTCGATCTCTCTCCCGTTTTACTAGTCGTTCCAGTGCATTGGATTGCTGATCGGTGAGATTCTCAATTTGAAATGCAGTGAGTACGTCTGCGAACATTTCTGCGGCATTGGAAGCAGCAGTAGGGTTAGGAGTAGGATTATTCTGATTAGCCATGCTATCTCAATAATCGAATTTTCAAACAAAGTCCGTAGTAGATCGTAGAAGGAAATCACGAAGATTAACGATGTAGGTCGTAGAAGGAAATTTTACAAAGTCCGTATCATATGATACAATTACAATTTTTTTCAAACAAAGTCCGTAGTAGGTCGTAGAAGGAAAATCAAGGATGAACAAAGTAGATCGTAGAGGGAAAACCGCGATGTTAGTGATGACAAAGTCCCTTCGGGGTCGCCAATTTGTGCGGGTGCCTTTACCCGGGTCCTCGGAAGTTACATGTGTTGTTTGAAGAGAAATCAAAAAGTCAGGGGTTTTTGGGTTTATGAAGAAGGATATTTGTTTTTAGGGTACACAAAGAATATCGGTCACAATTCAGAAAGTCCTAAACGGGAACAACCTAAACAGGAACCGGTGCAACCTTAACGAGAAGTTCTAAACCGGCACAGCTCTCTATCATTTCTCTGTCTTCTATTCTGGCCTGCCCTGTCACGTGACTTTCCAATTTCCAGTGCTCAGGCATGAATCTGTTTTAACACAATGCTACTATCACAGTAGATGCTGACAATTTCTATCAACTCGAGTAGGGAAATAATCAGCCTCCAAATAACAGACTAAGTCGACATCGCACTAGGATAAGGCTTCACACTTAGACAGGTCATATGCTTGACATGTTCTAATCTCCCATGGTGCTTATCACAGTCATGCTTATGATCCAAGTATGCCAATGACAACTACACACTTCCACATCTAACCTTTCTCTTGTTAGGTGAGAAATACAAGGATCACCCTACCATTGTCATTGCCAAGATGGACTCTACCGCTAACGAGGTTGAGGATATCAACATCAGGGGTTTCCCCACCCTCAAATTCTTCCCCAAGGGAACCGAGAATAAGGTAAGGATACATTCCTCTTTTCCAACATAAGGTCCCACCAAGTGTTTTAGTCTCCTGCTGCCTATAATTCCCCCACCCCTTGTTATCACCTTCAAGAGGATCTCTGGTCCTTTGTCTCGCCCTACAACACGTCACACTCCTTCTGCACAACCCTATTGTCATTCCATCCTTTGTTAGATCGTCCTCTCCACCCCCCTCTAACACTTCACCTTACTTCTTCTGTTCCCAATCTAACACAATCACCCCTCCACAGGTTGTCGACTACAACGGTGGCCGAACTTTGGAGGATTTCGTTTCCTTCCTTGACGGAACTCACGATGAGGCTGCTGAGGACAAGAAGGAAGCCAAGGACGAGCTCTAAGCAATTCGTGCTCCTTCATAAAATAACCCTTCTTTATATTTTTAATCAACCAGTTTTTTTTGGGTTTTTATGTTGGTACTATAGTTACTCTTGAGTTGAGCTAATTGGAAAGATACTCCTAACCCCTACTGAGAAGGGCCGGGTGCCCAGATATATATCCAACCTGACTATCCCCCAGCCAACATTTGAGTGAAAACATATATCGAGTTCTTGTGTGTCAGTATGTGGTCCGTCTGTGTGTTGAAACGTTATTATTTATTGTGATTGAATTTGTATAGAATATCGTATGTACGAATTCTTTTCCCTCTAGTACCCACAAATCTAACGTGTTTCTATTTTATGACAAAAGCAGAAGAGTTCAAACGGTTGTGTAACCAGATGTTAGCAACTGCTTCATTCTATCCGGGTCGTAACTATAGGGATCATAGGTTTGAGCTCTTCTGCACTGGTTCCTTCAAAGTGGTCAGAATAAGTTCAGGCTGTCGGCGTGCCAACAATCTGAGAATGAGGGCACTGGAGAACCGACAAATTCAGATCGGGTCGGCGCCGCCTGACATATTCAGATCCGGTCGGCGCCGCCAGACAGCTTCAGATTGGGTCGGCGCCGCCAGACAGATTCAGATCGGGTCGGCGCTGCCAGACAGATTCTGATCCGGTCGGCGCCGCCAGATAGATTGAGATTGGGTCGGCGCAGGGCGCTGCCACTGCCAGACAGATTTAGATATCGGGTCGGCGCCGCCAGACAGATTCAGATCGGGTCGGCGCCGCCAGACAGCTTCAGATTGGGTCGGCGCCGCCAGACAGATTCAGATCGGGTCGGTTGGATTTGGTTGTTGAGTGTTAACCCTTTTTGCACCAGACCGGCTGTCTGGCGATGATGTTCTGGGTTGGAAATACTGGGTGCCATGCAAACATGCTGCTGTCTGGCGCTGTGAACCCCATCTGAGCGCACTGTCGGGGTCGGGCGCTGCCAAACTGCCATTTTGTCACGCTCATTTTTTTCTGCCAATCCCATACCTCGCCCCAGAAGTGACTTGTTGAGTAAGGGGGAAGAGTCTGAGAGGTCTCACACTCTTCCCCCTTACTCCCCCCTTACTCAACAAGAAGTGACGACGCGACAAATTGAAACTCGAACAATTTTGTTGTAGTGAAAATGAAATGTAATAAAAAATTCCCAAATATTATTCTCTAAACTGAAACACTCGCTGAAAAAAATAACCTCGAGAAAACAATCCTCTTTTTTCAACGTAAACCAAAAACAGAAAACAATATGAATATCCACATAACTAACAGATTTTTCCTTAACTTTTATTATATAAGTTTATTATAAAACAAGTCTGTGAAAATAATTTACTGGGGATAAACGGCTTTATATTACTAAAAAGTAAGGGGAGTTTAGTCACAAAAGTTGCACCATTGCTACACTCAGAGACTGCACGAGAAAGGGTCTACCAGACAGACCATTTAGTACAGACAATACAGTGACTGGGTACTATTATATCAATCTGGCGGAGCTGACCCGATCTGAGCACACTGCTATCAAAACAGAATCGGCACCACCAGACATTCAGGATCTTGATATAACTCTTGTTAGTTATCAAACTAAAACCGTATATCAAAAGTATAATCGTAAATCCTATAGGGTCTATCACTGGATGACCCCATTCCCCAGGGTCCTACCGCAAACACAAACCAGTTCAACACCAACAAACTCAGTTTAGTAACGCTAATAGTCCGAACTGAATGAATATACTGGTGAGGTCGTGGGTTACCCTGACAACTATCCACCATTGCCCTACAAACAGGGTCGGGAACAGTTTCAATGTCCAATAGGGGTGTTCCATAAAGCCAGACTAGGGTTGCCCTGTGGGTGTTTCTTAAAAATGGGAAAACAGACCGGTACCGTGCCGCTGATTGCTGTAGCTGGCACCGCAACCCAGTGGCTCTCTTACAAAACACACTGTGCTCCTCACATAGTTTCTCTCTTCTTTGTTGTAGAGTTGAAGTGTTCACCAGAGAGGGGGAAATTAGTGATAAACTATCGATAAGCTGCTCCAACCTGGCCCCCTGTCGCAGGAGAGCGTTCTCATTTGTTTGAAGAACTTCACTTTGTCGGATGATTGCAGAGAGGCCAGAGGGGGAGGGCAGGGCCAGGGCAGCTGTTAGTTCGATAGAAGCGATGGATTTGGTGGATGTGATGGATGTGATGTGGGATTCAGCGTGGCCCCATGCAGTGTTGGCCTCTTCTAGTGCAGTCGTTCTGTTTCTTACAGCTACCTGTGAAGAGAATAACAGGGGTTACCAATTGGGACAACTATCATTCATCAATTAGAAAGCAGATAAACACTTGTGAGCTAACTTTCCATGTTTGCTGTTTGGTAGAAAAGTTATGAATAAGTACTTTGATTACAGCTCAATTATCAAAGTTTACACACACCTGTAACTGTGCGAGTTGATCCTGCAGATCAAATAGCGTATCTTTATCCAGTGGTGACATTACCCGAGCCTGCTCTCTCCCTCCGCTCTCTAACAACACCTTAATCTCCTGAGTTTTGAGGCCCAAATCACCCGCCACCTCCCTCCACTTCTCTACTATTTTAACCAGCTGTTCCCGTGTCTCGGCAGGTTTTGGGCGTCTCGTTAGGAAGAGTTTTAAGGTGTCCGCCCAGTCTAGGATCAGGATGACTTCCTCGGAGAGAGCATCCTCTTCTACTATCAACTCTCTTATCTTCTTGGATGCCCTGGTGATATATTGGGGTGGATTAGTTGCGTGTTGACAATGTAGCATACCAGGCAATAGGCAGTAATTATTTGCTGCCGACCCGATCTGAGAAGCAAAACGGGGTCTGGCGACGCCACACAGAGGAGCAATAGAGCTAGATGTTTACCTGTGAGCTCTCTCAGTTAGATCAGACCATTCCTCTCTGAGGGGCTCCAAATTGAACTCAGATCCAAAACACTCCATTGGTACAAACAGGTTGTTAACGTTATTGAGATATGTCTTGGCCCTATCAATCTGTAACTGTAGGTCCTCTAATCCAGGTGATCCAGGCTCTTCCTCACAATCTAGTGAATCCTCGGCTGCAGTTAGAATGTCATCAGACTCGGTCAGCTTCTGTTCCAGTGAGGGCAACCTGGAAATGAAATATATCGTTAGCTGCTAGGTGTTGTCGATCAGTATTCAGTGGAATTTCACGTAGGGAAAATATGGTTTGATCCTAGCTGGATACCAATTATTGTAGGTTTTCGTTTAAGTCAATATTAATATTTGTTACAAACCTTGAAACAAGGAATGCTAGAGACTCGGCACTGTTGTTCAGATGTCCCTCAATGTCACTCAGAGTATTCTGAACTGCTGCAACGTCCTTCTGTTGTACTGATACCGACATCGGGATAATCTGGAGTGAGGGGTAGATAGTAGGAAACTGGAAAATAGATACGTTATTAGACACTGAGTTGGAGGGTGTAAGAGAGGACCATTTTTCGACTCTAGACCAAAAAGCAAAGCTAAATACCTGGGGTATAGATCGGGTAAGGCCACGGAAAGCGTACTCCAACTGTCTCTGTTCATCTTCCAGTGTCTTCAGCAGACTCTTCTGTTCCTGAAGCCTTGTTTTGGCTCCCTCCGACGAGGAAGGTATTTCTGTCTCGGATAATCTCTGAGGAGGAGGGGGACAATTGTTATAAGGGGTGATGATCGGCGATCGCGTGAAGAGGTTAGGAGTATCCTGCAACAAGGATAGGATAGGGGACATATTGGCAAGGGAGGGCAAGATGGAACAGAAACTACAGTTATCAGACATCAACACTAAAAAACAACAGAATATATCAACAACACCAACCTGGGAGGCGGAGTTAGCGAACTCAGTACACCTTGCCACGGCCTTCTCAAGGGTTTCAAGGGCGGTATTGAAGAATGCCACCTCATTGGCAGCCTCCTGCAGAGAACTATCGAACCGGCCAGTTGAGGAGAGGAGGCGGTGAAGTTCTGCACGCTTGTCTCGCTCCTGCTTCTCGCTTAGCTGCGAGGGGAGGAGGGTTGTTATTGGGGGAAATTCCAAGAATTACGGGTCAAGTCGCTTGAAACGGACTATAGGTTGGTTACTATTTCCTTTGCGCGCCGGCAAGGGAGAGGTAACGAGCTACCAAGTTGTTAGCAGGGTTGTTAAAAGGGGATATTAGGATATTATTTAGTACCCTCTACCTACCCTCTTTAGTTAACTAAATAGGGGGAGGTATTACAAACATACCTTCTCTTCACTCCAATAACTATGTAAAATGATTTCTCGGATCGTTGGATCAATTTGAGACATGATTCTTATTCTGGTTCACAAACAAATAAACGCAGTTACCAAAAACACAATAACTGGCCGGGGTAAACTGACATGTGGCGGGTGCGAACGCGGAAGGGGAGCAAGTGACAGAGAGAGGGGAGGGAGAGAGGAGGGAGAGAGGAGAGGGAGAGAGGGGAGAGAGAGAGAGGGGAGAGAGAGAGAGAGAGAGAGAGAATGTGTGTGTAGATGGTTGGTAATAAATTAGCTTAGCTAGCTTGAAGTGTCACAACAGCCGATAACCAGTCCCTAGATGCCAAGTTTGCACAAGTCTTAAGTCTGACCAATATCATCAACCCCCAAGTTCCTATCTCCTCTAATATCACAACACTGCCTAGTTTCAGGTTTGTGTATCATAAGATATTGTATTTCTTGCACCCAAACAAAACAATCCCAGTGATATGTATCAGGTAGCACAAAATATACACAGTCTTAGTTAGCAAGCTGAGATAAAACAAAGTTTAGAACTGATATGAGCATCAAGCAGAGAGTGAGGGGGAGCAACTTCTCTTGAATCTCTCAGTACTGAACCTTCTAGAAGATTGGCCTTCGAGAAGATTGATCTAATGTCTTAAACCCATGTATGGTATATTGCATGCTCGCCGCTCGTATAGCCTAATATAGCACCTTGATAGTCTAAGGAAGTAATAATGCATGCAAGTTCAACCATCCATGAAAGTTCTAGAACTTCTAGAAGATCAGGGGGAGGTCGTTATAAGGACTGATTGTAACAAGATTGTAACAAGATTGTAATATAGCGGCTGGTGGCTGTGGGGGGTTCGGTAGAGCAAATAGTTACTGACCATTATATTTATTTGTCGGAGCAATGAGGCACATCCATCCCTTCGATCCTGCAGGAGTGTAGAGAGATCCGATACGGTATCAGGTGTCGCTAACACCTGTGTAGAGAGAGAAAACCTATAATTAGGACTTGTGAAGTGCTAACAATCATGGACACTCTGGTCTCTGTAGCTTTGTCATTTATTGGGTTAAACTATTTTAAGTGGGTAACACGTTTTATAAATAATGTTTTTCTCTGTTCAACTAACATGATCAGGGAGGGAGGTAAGAAAGTTGAGTGTTATCTCCAGATCCTCAACTGACTCTACATTGGGTGTATCAATATCAGAGGAGGAGAGAGTCTTCATATCATCATCAGTTAGTCCTGTGGAGTAGCAAGTGTGAGTGTGTGATCTGTAGTTTGTAATTGTGATTGTAATCTTTGAGTAAACAGTGTAACATGTATGAGTAAAATATGAAGTAAACTTAGCTCAGATTATATATGGCAAGTAATTGAGACCTGGCAATGAAAGGTAGAAAACCTATGAAAACAACAGCCAAGATGGGCTTGCATTTTACTGAACAATGTTCATAGTGCTGTTAGTCTAAAAAATTTCCCAAGATTTGCAATATAAACCACCAGACAACGAAAGCTAAAAAAGGGCCCCTCACAACTTGGATCACAAAAGACTCGACTGCCCTCTCCTAACAGAAGGTGTGCGACTGATTACAGTCATATGACAACTCACAACTAACCTAGTGAGTCAGGAGGTTGTTTTCGGTAGGACATGGGGGAGCTAGCCGCACTAGCATATTCACTCTCAGAATCCAATGTTACTGTACTGCTCCTGGGTGACGTCATATCGTCCGTCCTCAGTACCTCCACATTCTTATTTTGGGGTAACACCTGCAGGGTATTGAAGTTACTAGCAGTGTAACTGTAACAGTTGTATTGTCCATATTTTTAGTATTTCATAAAAGGAGGCCGGTGCAGTAGTACGAGAGTCTTGAGTCTTGACTAGAAATTACACTCGAGGGGGAGGACATTACGGTTAGGGGCAAAGTGAGGTGACAAATGTCACACACCAACAAGCAAGTGCTGCAGCGGGTACAAGTTTATCGTTCATTACAAAATTGGGACTCACCTGCGGATATTCTAAATCCAGCCCAGAATCTTTATCCTCCTCAGTGGTATCAGGACTAACAGCACTGACCTCCTCAGTGGTACTGACAGCACTGGCAGCTGAGTAGACCTCCCTCTCAGACACAGCCACTATCTCAGGGAGAGATGGATCACCAATCGGGGTTAGGTCATCATCTAGACCATCTACTGTTAGCTCTTCTAGCTGTATCGATACCTCCTCCCCTTCTTCCTCTTCTTCCTCTTCTTCGATAAACTGGGAATCTGAGGGGATATAAGTTAGGTAGATCTATTACATATATGTGGGGCTATGAAAAGGAGGTGGATACTCGACTACATGACACATTATATTCCCTCTCGGATTTATAGATCTGTTCGTCCCGTTTTTGACATGGAGACAGAAGTAACAGTTGGACCCTTACCAGAACGACTGGCAGCAGAAAGAGCGGCAGTGTGAGCTATTATCTCAGGATCCAACTCAGGCACATCCATCTCCCCGACTGCCTTGTTAAGTGAAACAAGATACGTCACTACACTCTGTTCATCCACGTGTCGCCTGTTCATATCTGTTGGGAAGTAGCACGCTCTGTGAGGGTTCGGTATAGTAGGTCAAGTAGTAGTGTCACAAACCCATCATTTGGGAGATAGATAAATATACATTTTGGGAGATAACAATACATTTTGGGAGAAAATGACAATCACGTAAAATGAATTGCGGTGCAGGATCTAATAGCAGGATACAATAGCAAGACTAACCTTCAACATCGAGGAGTTGAGGAACACCAAGTCCTTTCTCGATGACATCAAAAGCAATCCCAAACCTCTCCTCTGGAGTCTTGTTGTCATGGAGATCTCTGTAGTCAACAAGATGTGGAGCAACCCTATAGAGGATAGGAGTCATGTGGTTCAAATGCAGTATTTTACTACACTAAACGGGAAGATATCAAGGCTCAAGACTGTATACTAAATATGGAAGTGGGAGCAGAGGGGACAGGGATTGCCAAGTTACCCTACCGTTTCGTTACCAAGGGACCCGATGGGTTGCTAAGTTACCTGTGTACAATAGCAGGAAGGACAAGTCCAGTTACCCAGCATCCCAGAAAGTCTCTCTTTACTGACTCCAGTCCAGCATAGCCATCGGTCAACTTCCCGCACCACTGCCTGGGAAGAATTAAAATGATTTTGGAATCACAAATATTATATTTAAACAAAAGGGTGAAACTTGAAAATTTCCACATGTTTCGCATAAAATCGACTCCGTATAATTTTATCATTCAGCCTGGTGGAAGACTTCACTACTGCCTACTACCATATCATGAGTACTACTAAGGACCGTATTCACCAATTCTTGTACGTGTCTGTACAAAATATCTGGAGTTTGTTTGCGAGTTATTTAATAACTCTAACTCAACACAATAAGGTTGTTATAATGCGTTTTGAAAGCACCATAAACAAAGGAACAGTTTAGTAGCTCGAGCATTGTATAATTGTTCTATCAAGCATCAAAGAGCAATATAAAAGACAGGGATTTTATAGCACAGATATAATACTACGAATATATCTTTACGTTTCACATGTACGTTTTGGTAGTTTTATTGCTCCTCCCTGGTATATCTCAGGGGGACACCCCTTCGAAGTGGTCCAATGAGCTCACTGATGAGTGTCAGCTGAGAGAAGTTAATGATTTCATTAAGTGTTACGCCGGCAAACGCATCGAACGATACACCCTCACCAATGGCACGCCTGTACGAAGGGAGTACCCAGTATATCAGTGCGCTAGAGGGGATACCAAGTATGTGCTGTGGAAGACAGACGAATATCAAGGAGATATTGAGTTTAGCAGACCATGCCCGGAAGATGAAGGGTTTTACCAGGTACTTAGTAATTAGTATATCGGGTAATATGGTAGTTCTGGGCTGAACATTTTCGACCGCTTTAAAGCGCTTTAAAGCGTTCGAGAAAGCGCTTTATAGCGCTTTAAAGCGCTTTAAAGCGATACCGCTTTAAAGCGCACCGCTTTAAAGCGCTAAAAGCGCTTTATAGCGGTTTCTGAAGCAATATAAAGCGCTTTCGAAAGCGCTATAAAGCGCTTTTAAAAGCGCTTTAAAGCGCCACCGATTTAAAGCGCTTTATTTTCAAAATTTAGCGCTTTAAAGCGTTTTGCAAGCGCTTTAAAAAGCGCTATGAAGCGCTATAAAGCGCTTCGTCAGATCGCTTTAAAGCGCTATTTAGCGCTATTTAGCGCTTTATAGCGCTTTCGAAAGCGCTTTTAAAAGCGCTATAAAGCGCTAAGTAGCGCTAGAAAGCGCTTTTAAAAGCGCTATAAAGCGCTTTATAGCGCTTTTAAAAGCGCTAGAAATCGCTTTCAATAGCGCTATAAAGCGCTACAAAGCGCTTTATAGCGCTTTTTAAAGCGCTTTATATAGCATATTTGAAAGCGCTTTATAGCGCTATACAGCGCTTTTAAAAGCGCTTTTTATCGCTTTAAAAAGCGCTTTAGAAAGCGCTTTAAAGCGCTTTAAAGAGCGCTTTAAAGCGCTTTTTATAGCGCTAAAAAGCGCTTTCTAAAGCGCTGAAAAGCGCTTTTTAAAGCGCTTTAAAGCGATATAAAATGTGCTACTTCAACCGCTAAAAAGCGCTATAAAGCGCTAAAAAGCGCTTTAAAAAGCGCTAGGAAGCGCTTTTAAAAGCGCTTTATAAAGCGCTTTTCAAAGCGCTTTTTAAAGCGCTTTGAAGCGCCATAAAAAGCGCTAAAAAGCGCTTTGAATAGCGCTAAAAAGCGCTTTTTATAGCGCTATAAAGCGCTATTAAGCGCTTTTTGTGGCGCTTTAAAAAGCGCTTTATAGCGCTTTATAAAGCGCTTTATAGCGCTTCTTAAAGAGCTTTTCGAGGCGCTATAAAGCGCTATTTAGAGCGCTTTATAGCGCTTTTTAAAGCGCTTTTTAGCGCTTTAAATAGCGCTGAAAAGCGCTTTATATAGCGCTTTTAAAAGCGCTTTATATAGCGCTTTATATAGCGCTTTATATAGCGCTTTATATAGCGCTTTATATAGCGCTTTATATAGCGCTTTCAAGCGCTTTAAAAAGCGCTTTCTATAGTAAAACGAGCTCATCACATGAAGCTTTTTTGAAATAGTGGCATTGTAGTTCAGTGAACTGGCCTAATAATCCACTTGCCACTTGTATTCGTATTTCTTAATCAATCAATTGACTTGCTACCAGCTACACACACGTCTGACGTCACCATTGACCATTCAAGTCTCATAACTAACATCTTTACACTGTTTTAGCTGTAGACTGTATCTCAACCAGCCGGAGCCACCAGCCAGATTACGGCGTAAAAAATTACACCCCCTAGAGATTCCGAAAACATCATGATATGGCTGTGAACCTCACATGGTTGCCCGCCACACCGAAAAACGCCGCACCTATTAAAATCCTCCGTGGTAATGGTATACCCTCTTTCTCTATCCCTCACTCACGCTTTAAGAGGCGCTTTAAAGCGCTTTTTATAGCGCTTTATATAGCGCTTTATAAAGCGCTATAAAAAGCGCTTTAAGAGGCGCTTTAAAGCGCTTTAAGAGGCGCTTAAAGCGCTTTTTATAGCGCTTTATGAAGCGCTTTATAGCGCTATAAAAAGCGCTATAACAAGCGTAAAGCGCTCTTAAAGCGTTAAAGCACTTTTAAAGCGCTTGAAGCGCTTTAACAGCGCTTCATAAAGGCTATAAAAAGCTTGAAGCTTTAAAAAGCGCTTGTAAAAAGCCTTTAAGCGCTTATAAAGCCTATAAAAACGCTTAAAGCGCTTTAAAGCTTTATCACCCGCAATGGAACGCCTGTACGAAGGGAGTACCCTGTATATCAGTGCGCTAGAGGGGATACCAAGTATTAGGCCAGTCATATGATGTCGAAAGTAGATCAAAAATCGGCGTTCAAGTTGTAAATCTAATTCCACTTCTATGGCACTCTAATAGGTCCCTAGAACTACCAAAAAAATTCACCGCACTCTACGCGGTGGAGAACTTGACTTAATTGGGCCTAATTGGTTACAGGGTACTTTCAGCCTGAAGCCAACACCGTAAGTGCCCTTAGAGTAGGAGTAGAGAAAAAACAAGGGCACTAAAGTGATGAGCGCCCACACATTAGTGGGGGTAGGTGCTGGAATTAAGTCTCTATCTCATCCCGTTAATTAGATAATTGGATAATTAGATGCGCACATAGCCGTTTTATGGTTATACGGTAAAAACCATCTTAGGAAACGAGTAGAGAAAAAACCAAGGGCACTAAAGTGTTCAGCGACCTCACATTAGTGGGGGTAGGTGCTGGAATTAAGTCTCTATCTCATCTGGATAATTAGATAATTGGTTAATTAGATGCGCACATAGCCGTTTTTGGCCATATGGCTATATCCACTTAGGAGAGGCGTAGAGACTTTTTACAGGCGCCATTTTGTAGGCAATGGCCAAGTTATGGGGGGTCTACGTCGGACTTTTAATCTCTATCTCCAACCGTTTAGCCGTTATTAGGCTTTAAAGGTGCTCAAAATCGGGCTTTTTACCGTTTTTTGCTCATTTTGAGCGCCTTTAAAGCCTAATAGGCCAGTCATATGATGTCGAAAGTAGATCAAAAATCGGCGTTCAAGTTGTAAATCTAATTCCACTTCTATGGCACTCTAATAGGTCCCTAGAACTACCAAAAAAATTCACCGCACTCTACGCGGTGGAGAACTTGACTTAATTGGGCCTAATTGGTTACAGGGTACTTTCAGCCTGAAGCCAACACCGTAAGTGCCCTTAGAGTAGGAGTAGAGAAAAAACAAGGGCACTAAAGTGATGAGCGCCCACACATTAGTGGGGGTAGGTGCTGGAATTAAGTCTCTATCTCATCCCGTTAATTAGATAATTGGATAATTAGATGCGCACATAGCCGTTTTATGGTTATACGGTAAAAACCATCTTAGGAAACGAGTAGAGAAAAAACCAAGGGCACTAAAGTGTTCAGCGACCTCACATTAGTGGGGGTAGGTGCTGGAATTAAGTCTCTATCTCATCTGGATAATTAGATAATTGGTTAATTAGATGCGCACATAGCCGTTTTTGGCCATATGGCTATATCCACTTAGGAGAGGCGTAGAGACTTTTTACAGGCGCCATTTTGTAGGCAATGGCCAAGTTATGGGGGGTCTACGTCGGACTTTTAATCTCTATCTCCAACCGTTTAGCCGTTATTAGGCTTTAAAGGTGCTCAAAATCGGGCTTTTTACCGTTTTTTGCTCATTTTGAGCGCCTTTAAAGCCTAATAACGGCTAAACGGTTAGAGATAGAGCTTAAAAGTCCGACGAAGACCCCCCATAACTTGGCCATTGCCTACAAAATGGCGCCTGTAAAAAGTCTCTACGCCTCTCCTAAGTGGATATAGCCATATGGCCAAAAACGGCTATGTGCGCATCTAATTAACCAATTATCTAATTATCCAGATGAGATAGAGACTTAATTCCAGCACCTACCCCCACTAATGTGAGGTCGCTGAACACTTTAGTGCCCTTGGTTTTTTCTCTACTCGTTTCCTAAGATGGTTTTTACCGTATAACCATAAAACGGCTATGTGCGCATCTAATTATCCAATTATCTAATTAACGGGATGAGATAGAGACTTAATTCCAGCACCTACCCCCACTAATGTGTGGGCGCTCATCACTTTAGTGCCCTTGTTTTTTTCTCTACTCCTACTCTAAGGGCACTTACGGTGTTGGCTTCAGGCTGAAAGTACCCTGTAACCAATTAGGCCCAATTAAGTCAAGTTCTCCACCGCGTAGAGTGCGGTGAATTTTTTTGGTGGTTCTAGGGACCTATTAGAGTGCCATAGAAGTGGAATTAGATTTACAACTTTTACGCCGAGAAAAAAACATCATATGACCGGCCTATATGTGCTGTGGAAGACAGACGAATATCAAGGAGATATTGAGTTTAGCAGACCATGCCCGGAAGATGAAGGGTTTTACCAGGTACTTAGTAATTAGTATATCGTGATGTTTATCAATGTGTTATCAGAAAAAATTATAATCAATCCAAATTTTAGATGGTTTCTGATTTGAGGTGTTTCGTGTATTAGTTTCCTCCTTTTTAGGTTTGTGGATTTGCGACTTCTCTGTACACATCCTACTCAGTATTAGACGATGGGACTGTTCAACTTTGTGGGCTGTCAGTATGCGGTATTTAGTAAGTTCGGCATGTTGGGATAAGTAGCTAAGCCGTCAGATAAGCAACTCTCAACTCTCCAAAGATCAGATGTTAATTTTTATTCGTTTTTTGTTGTTGTTTTGGTTAAGATTTTCATGATTAAAATTCTAGGCTGGACTTAGCACACTGCACAGGTGTTCAAGCCCTGGAAAGCCACCCTATCTCTTATCAGAGCTATCTAGCTGCCAGCTGGTATATATCCCCTTCTTTCTTACCCAGTGATAATGCTAAATGGAAATCTTGTCAACCACGTAAAAATAAGAAATGTGATGATGTATGTGGGGATGATAAATGTGAGGACGAGGCGGACTGCAATGGGCACACTTATGGACTTTGGTGCCAGGGCCAATATGGCCTTGATATTTATGTCTCCCCCTATGAGGTGACTGCACAAACTTTACTATGTAGTTACAAACCATAAACTAGACATACGCAAGCGAAGGACAGCATATTGACTCGGTATTAATTGTGCGTCAGCATTGTATTGTTCATACTATTAGTATGTAATGGTGCAACAGCACAACGTCGGCAGTGTTTTTCAGAAACTGGTTTCTCTCTGTAATTTAGCGTGTAACAACACGTTCCTTCCCAGATGTGCCAGCCTGGTTGGGGACCAAAATGTGCCGATAAAAGTGATCTTGATGGATGCTTTGTCGACCAGGAAAGCCCTGAGACTTGCGAGTTCTATGAAGGGTAAAATACTTAACTTTTTGTGTATTGCCATTATATCCAACTTTCTCTTACAGGGTGGTTTCCTACACGTTCATGAATCTCAAACTAAAGCAAGAACAGCGGTGTGGTATACCCTATATACGACTAGGAAATCCCATCACATATATTTGTGAAGATCCGAGAGGGATGGAACAAACCAACTGCAGTGACACATCACGGATTGCCATAATTGGTTGCACCCTCAGGGGCTATCCCATAACCATCTCGAAATTTGGGGCTTGTCACCATGACGAATGGAGTTTATGCGATGATGACTACAATAACAAGTGCAGGGGAATCAAAACGGACTGTTGGGTTCACAAGGGTCAGCTGTGTAACGGTCACGATGACTGCCATGCGTCTATCTTAAGTGCCACTGATGAGATGGATTGTCGAAGGATGACTAAAGTTTTCAAGTGTGAACGAAGGTACCACGTCCCATACTCAGACCGCAGGCCCCTTACCCTACCTCTTAAGTGGGTTATGGATGGAGAGGTTGATTGTGTAGATGGACGTGACGAAATGGAGGATATGTGGATACACTGTGGAACTGGTTTCACGAGAAGGTAGGATAGTTATCTTTGCCTTGTTCGACCCTCCCTCCCCGGTTTGAACAAAACAAAGTTATCTAAAGTTCAGACCCCTATTTCGAATATTTAACTAGACGACAAAAAATTCGAAAAGTTTTAGATATCTTGTCAACTTCTTTTACAAATGTAAAGGAGGGTTAGAATATAACAACATATTCCAATATCTAGAATTGAAGAGAAGGTGAAAGGGCAAGTTTGCCAGGATGTATTTCTTTGTGATGCCTCGCTTGAAAGCTACATACCATTGGAAGAGTTATGTGACAGTGATGTTACAACAAATAACAACTGTACCTTCGAAAATGAAATGTGTCAATCATCGAGAGACGTCTTTATAAGAGACCATGCAATAGAAGAAGCAGATCAAATCTGGTTGGAGCACTGTATCCCGGGAAACATGAGGGATTTTATGGAACGGATCCTGGGAAAGTGCCACCAAGTAGAGCACACTGCCGGATTGGTTAAAAGTGTCTTTCCCTCGCTCAACCGGCGCTTTCTAGTTAATCTTCCTACCCCAACGAATAAAGACTGTTCTTACTTATACGGACAGAATTACGTCTATGCGGCCTGTAATGGACGTTGCGGAAACACCAAATGCCCGCTTATTCCAGTAACTAGAGATACCTGCCAAAACTACATACGCGACCTTCGATACAAGCGGATCCTATCTCTGGCAGATACTACTCCTCCAGATATCTTTGCTGTCTTGAGAACAACAGGGGCCGGAATCTACGAAACACGGCTGTTTCCTTGTAGTAACAAGCATTGTGTCTTTTACCAAGATGTTTGTAACCTGAAGAACGACTGTGGCGACAACAGTGATGAGGAGAAGTGTGAGAACAGTTTCAAATGTTCAACCATACAGAATGTCTTTCTACCGAAATCATACGTTTGTGATGGTGTGGTCGACTGTCAAGACTTATCAGATGAGTGCCAACCGGAGTGTCCCGCATCCAACAAGAATATCTTTGCGAACAACTTCCTTCGAGGATGCAGCTATGCAATGGGAGGTTTGGCATGTGGCCTAAATATTGTTTCCCTAATTAGGACTGCTTGGGAGCTACGTCTTCAGAAGAAATACGAAACATTTATTAACAAGCTAACGGTGCTTATTGTTTGCATTGGTGATCTGTGTGTAGGAGTTTATCTTATTGGTATCTCTGTCGCAGATTTTCACTATCTAAATTCCGAAGACTACTGCCAGAAACGCTTCCTATGGTTCAGTTCCAGTAACTGCAAGACTCTGGGAATTTTAAGTACGGTAGGATCACAACTCTCCCTTTACGCCATGACGATCCTTAGCGCTATCCGGTTAACCAACTCACAGAGCCTCTACAAACACTCGCTGAAATCCGTTAAAAGCATCTCTAAGTTGGCAATCCTAGGAACTGCACCCATTGTCATGAGCGTGTTAGTGGCCATAACTCCAACAGCGACTATGTTCGAGAATTACTTTGTAAACTGGATTGTACTACGACGGATCGCCCTTATTCGTCGGTCCGACCTGATAAACGTAGGCATGTGGCTGTGATCAAGTTCTCAAGATCTAAATTTAGTAATGGAAACCCAACTTGGAATAACATCAGGGAATCTGTTTCGGAGATGTTCTCTAGGGACCACGGAGGTAATGTATAATTATGTTCCCACACTTAGTTCTTTCAATTAGGACAAATTTAACAATTATATACAATCATCGTTGTAATTTAATCTAAACCACACCCTTTTACAGGCCTGAGAAACGATACACTAGGCTTCTACGGGAATGACGGGGTGTGTATCTTCAAGTACCTGGTGACGCGTGGTGATCCACAATGGATCTTCTCCCTTGTAGTGGTCATCACTAACTTTGCCTGTTTCATCTTCATCGCAGGTAAGCTACACTATCATTCTGGTGCAAAGCAAGCGATCCTCTCGGAACGCTGGGATTGCTAAACCTCCAGGATATAAAAAGCTCCAAGCAAAAGTTTCTGCTATCATTGTCACGGACTTCTTTTGTTGGATTCCGCTCTGTACTACCTCTCTCCTTCACTATGGGGAGGTGATTGATGCCTCCCCATGGTACGTCTACTTCTCCATCATAATCCTTCCCATCAACTTCGGTCATCAATCCCATGCTTTATGATCCGATAATATCCAAATATTTGATCGAGAAGCCCCTAAAAAAGATAAAGAAAACTCTAGAAGGATTCAGTTTTCCGACTATCGAACTTCTTAGTGGAGGCCAGAAAACAGATGGCAAGACCAGAAGAGAGTACCATGGAAACCACTGTCGGGGCTGACCTAGTTAGAAGTCATCAACGTGGAAGACCAGCTGTTGAAGAGATTGAGATGCAGGACTTTGGAAACATAACGGCCCCTTTGGAGAATGGAGGGAAGGAAACAGAAGAGGATCATCACCAACCAGAAATTGAAGAACTCGGGAATGAGCGAGAAAATGTAGCCTTAGATCAACTCTGTGAAGAGAACGCGGAAAGTGAAATTAAGAAATGCATTCAAATAAAAGCAGATGGGCCAGAAACGGAAATTGTAAAAAAGGAAACAACAGAAATGTCTACAGAAAACGAGTGTGGAATGATCAAACTGGAAAATGAGAAAGCTCAAACACAACATGGTGTTAGCGGAGAGGAATCCCAAAATGAACATGATGTTAGCGGAGAAGAATCTCAAACTGAACATGGTGTTAGCGGAGAAGAATCCCAAACTGAACATGGTGTCAGCGGAGAAGAATCCCAAACTGAACATGGTGTCAGCGGAGAAGAATCCCAAACTGAACACGGTGTCAGCGGAGAAGAATCCGGCGGAGTTTTGACGAGAAAACGAAAGGACCACTGACCAGGCTCAGAAATGGTAGCACTTGACATTTGGACATTTTGTCTTTGAACCAAGAACGAAAAAGAAGTTATGTTAGCTGATGTAGTTGTTGTCCTCGTATTATTTTTCCTTTACTCAAATTGCTGTCCATCATTTCTAGTTCTAACCTGTCACTGGGTGCTAAAAATATCACCCGGGCGAATGTATTCAGTATTCACCCGGGCAGGGAAAATGAGAGTGCACAAAAATATAGTAACCTGCGACATCCGGTTTCGCATAGCAGAGGAAGTCGAGGGGTAGCAGACTACCAACCCATTTCTAGTTCAATATATGTCAAGGAGAAGATGAATCAGGCTCAAACTGTAAATCAAAGGACATACTTGCAGTGAGCCTCTGTAGACACCCCGTGGTCCATGCTTCCCTGTAGGTGCGAGTACCGGAGAATGAGGTGCCAAACCAGAGCCAGAGTCAACTTGGGGGTTCCTTCATAGATCGATGAGATACTGATACCGTGCTGAGGCTATAGGGATATATGTCACGGATAAAATAGTATCTTGCTATAAACAACAAGTCTCTCAAGTAACTCTTATGACGACTCAAAATTAAATACTTAACTCACATCAACCGCAGAAAGGACATCCAAAGCTTTGCCAATATTGGCCCTGTGATGAATCTCCATGTTCCCTCGTTCCGGCTGAATGTTGCTACCCGCCAGGAGGTTCACTAACCTGTGACAGTTTGTCTGTTTAGATTGTCTGTTAGTTTGTCTGTTTAGTTTGTCTGTTTAGTTTGTCTGTTTAGTTTGTCTGTTTAGTTTGTCTGTTTAGTTTGTCTGTTTAGATTGTCTGTTAGTTTGTTTGTTATAAAGTTCATGTGTTGCCACGCTTGATATGAGTCTCATCTTCAATAGTTGATAGAAGTTTATGGACAACTGAGACAATTATTTTATTCCAGGAAATAAATCACACGACGGTTTCGTCGAACATCGACATCATCAGGCTGCTAAAAATAAGGTCACATTAATTAATGTCTAATATCTAAAATACACGAAATAGGAACTATACAATATATACATCACACGCAAACTAGGGATCAGAAAATCAGAAAATCAGATACTGTTTGTTAGTTTGTTTGTTAGTTTGTCTGTTTAGTAATAAGTTTGTAGGTTAGTTTGTCTGTTAGTTTGTCTGTTTAGTTTGTCTGTTTAGTTTGTCTGTTTAGTAATAAGTTTGTAGGTTAGTTTGTCTGTCAGTTTGTCTGTTTAGTTTGTCTGTTTAGTTTGTCTGTTAGTTTGTAGGTTAGTTTGTCTGTTAGTTTGTCTGTTTATTTTGTCTGCCGTATGTCCAAGATGCGTTTGTTTTCCTGTTCGTTTTTTCTCTGATCGTCCTAGCTTGCGAAGTCTGCTTGTTCGGTGTCAATACAATGTTTAAACCTAGATTCTAGATCATCTAGTTGACCATCTAGTCTGTCAATACCTGATGAACTTCTCTCCAGATTTCATTTCCTCAAACAGGTCATCCACCTTCTGTTCAGGAGGGAGGGAGAGATTTACCCAGCGTGTAAAGGTCTTCCGCTGCACCTTCTCCCTCACACTAGCCAGGCTCTCCACCCTGAAAGATGTGAGATGTTAGTGTGGTAGTGAGTGAGATGTTAGTGGATAGTAAATTGTTATTAGTGAATAGTGTGGATGTTGGTGAGATGACTGTTAGTGGATAGCATGGAATTCCATGGAATTTGGTGAGATGGACAGGATGTCAAGATGAGAATTATAGTTGATCACACGCTCAATCAGCTTTGTGTTTCATCATCCAGTTAAAAACTACATCGACATTGATATGATTAGATGGGGGTATTAAACTCGTATATATGCTTCCGAAAACCGCTGCTGAAAATTTTGAAAGTATTGGCTGGTGGTGGTCTACTGCATGGTGGAACTTGATAGAAAGTAGGCTGGAAAACGGGCACAGAGGGACGGACACACTTTGTGGGGAACCTTTAAAACAGGCAGCAGGCGGGTTTTTCAAGATCCGTAAAATGTGCAGCACATGCTAATTAAGGGGGGGGGGCTAATTAAGGGGGGCTAATTGAGGGGGTAAGCTAAGGGGGCTAATTAGGTGGGCCAATTAGAGGGGCGGGGATTACACGCACACTGCATCATCACGATTTCCACCTGAAATGAGGCTCCTCCTCTGGCTTCATATAGTCACTACTTTGTGACGTCATATCTTCTTCAGCACTGGGGTGGACAGCTTTTGTAGCGAGATAATGCTGATATAAAGCTGCTATAGTTGTAGCAGGGTCATGTAGCAGCTTGTCTAGATTACAGCAGACCCCCTTAGAACTTTCTGGTGGCGCCGACCCGGTCTGTCGCACTGTCGATCTGAGAATCAAAACAGGGTCGGCGCTGCCAGACAGTCTAAAAAGCGAGAGGGATGATCTGATGCAATCTAGGCAAGAAGAAGCAATGTATAGCAGCACTGCTAGTAGCGTGACTGAGTTGCTAGCTTTTAGCCAGTCCATTGCTATTGGACGTTTTGAACATTGAATATTTGCCTGTTTATTCGGTTTACTAGACAGTAGACACTACAGACCGGTACAGACACCTGGGGGGGGGGGGCCTGCCGCAAGAATCTCATGCCTCATTGGCGATTTTCAGGGTAGCTGGGATTTTTGAGATTTTCGATTTTCGGCTAAAAAGGTGGGATTTTTGAGATTTTTGAGGCAAATTTGCGATTTTTTCGGGGAAAACCCGCAAATTTTTCTCAAAAATCTCATAGAAAGGAAAAATTTCCATTCGAAAATTTGGAGTAGAAACAATCCTTGTGTTTTTCTACCAAAAATCAAAATTCTGAATAGAAATTTTCCTTGTGTTCTAGTACAAAAGTTAATGTGAAGCTAAAACATGAAATCTACCTATTTAAATTACTAAACTGCTATTATGATTAAGTTTTAAGCTAAAAAATATGTCGAAAAACTGAGTATTGGCAGCCAAAATTGTGCCAATTTACCACAAAAATCTCAAAAATCTCAAACGTAATTGAGCAAATTTTCCCAAAAATCTCAAAAATCTCATCGGCCGAAAAGAGGGTAGCTGAGATTTTTGCGGCAGGCCCCCCCCCCCCCACACCTAAAACTTTACACAAAAACAGAAAGAGAAAAACAAGAACTGTTAGACGGAGACAGGGTTTCGCTACCTTTAGATAATTAGTGCAAACAATTCTCTCTCTCTACCTATGTTGCATGGCAACACAATATTTCGAGATATAATCTGTCGGTTCAGCAGATACAAACACATTAGGAATCTAGTCTCCTAATAGCAAAATGAGAAGGACATTGCTTTGGACAGAAGTGTATTACAGTCCGAGTGCAGATGAAAGAATTTTAGAGAAAGAGAGAAGTTCTAGAGATTTCGCAAGATCAGACTCTTTCTAGAAGGTAAAATTCATGCACGATTGGCGTCAGAGAATTTTTCATGAATAGAATTGAAAAAGAATTGAATAGAACTGAATAGAACTGATAGAACTGAAAAAGAATTGAATAGAAATGAATAGAACTTATAGAATGGATATTGGATTTCAAGCCTCCACCGAATGCAACCCCCTCCCCCTCTCTAAATTGAACTTACAACTTATCGTATAGAATGGATTCATTGTGAAGCATGATACTGCAGAAGATCGGGACAAACTATAACATGCACTGCTCAAGTGTGACACCTGGTATGTAACTTCAATCTTGGCGGTGAGTCAATATGAGAATGAGGAAGGGAATGAGAGAGAGAGAGAGAGAGAGAGAGAGAGAGAGAGAGAGAGAGAGAGAGAGAGAGAGAGAGAGAGAGAGAGAGAGAGAGAGAGAGAGAGAGAGAGAGAGAGAGAGAGAGAGAGAGAGAGAGAGAGAGAGAGAGAGAGAGAGAGGGGGAAGAGCGACAGAGTGACATAAAGAGAGAAAGAAAGATATTTGGAGATGGGGATGGAACGAAAGAAAGATAATAAAAAAGAACGAGAGAGATAGAAAGGATAGAAAGAGGGCCCTCTCTCTTTCCCTCTTTCTAAGAAGAGAGATATTTATGACGCATGAACAAAGGTTATAATTAATATGCATACTGTGACAGTTTAGTAACAGTTTAAAATGTGTGTAGGTGGGTGAGAAGAGCGAGGATATAATTCGGGGTGGCCAGATGTCAGATCTGGCATGATTAAAAGTAGATTTAGCGATCTAAATTTTCTAATATCTAACCTTTCGCTCATCACACTTTTTCTCCTTGTCGGCATGGTGGTAGATTGTACAGACAGTGCAAATAGAAAGAAAACAAGGAAACTGTATACACTGATTCAATACACACACCTGATAGTCATAGCACTGCGCTTTCTCTCCAGAGCTCTCTCTCTCCCTAGTTAAAGTAACAAACTCTCACTCCCTCTCTCACTCTCTCTCCCACTAGTTAAAGTAACAAACTCTCTCTCACCTGATAGTCATGGCACTGCGCTTTCTCTCCAGAGCTCTCTCCATGGTAGTCAGAAACACACACAAAAAACACGATCGGATTACAATTCGAGAGAAAGTTCGAAGCCCCTTCTATCAATAAGTGTTATTGTTGGAGGAATGTAGAAGGGTGCCGTATCACGCGGCAAGTGAGTGTGTGAGAGAGAGAGAGGGAGAGAGAGGAAAGAGAGAGAGAGAGAGAGGGAGAGGGAGAGAGATAGAGAGAAAGATAGATCATGTTTATGTTTGTAAGGTCTTTTTGGCTTGTTGCGATACCCCGCATTTCATGTGTGTGTATTGTGGACTGAGCAGGCTGGTAGTAGCACTTCCCTAGCGCTGCTATAACAGCTATACACGCCCATTACTGACACGCCCGACTCTGTTTTGTTCTAACCGGGGCAGGAGAGTGTAGAGTAAGTTAAGCCTGACCTCTGCAGGACATTGTGCAACTCCGGCATGCTCTAAACACAGGAACACATACATACAGCTCTCTTTCCTAAGCTCTTATTGGCTTTGGTATCGGCGGTAATGTACAACACTCACCCAGAACTGCAGCCCGGTACGGATGATACACACACACACACCCACAAACACACACAGCGCGCGCTGGACAGAGTTTGCCACTATTTCAGTGTCATCGCGCCCTACGTTCATTCTACCTGAGTGTCATAGTAGAAGACCTGCGAGTCAAACCGGAGACAACTTCATCTTCTAACTCATGGATAACTTCATCCTCCTCCTCAGGTGGATAATATGTGGAGTCACCCGGGGGCGAGGAGATAGCTGCGGCTGCCATCAACCTAGAAGGGGAGGGAGGGGAGATGAGCGGGGGGGGGGGGGGGTAGGAGAGAGAGGGAGACGGGAGTGTAGAGTTGAGCAGGGGCCTGGAGAGAGAGGGAGGGAGAGGGATGGAGGAAGATAGAGAGGAGTTGAGCTATAAATGGAGGGAGGCAGATACATTGGGAAAAGTGGGGGCTTGGAGAGTTGGATAAAATGGGAGAGATCCGAGAGATAGAAATGGTTCAGAGAGATTGAGGGAGTTGACTGAGCGTGAGGTTAGGAAGGGTTTAGTGGTTAAGCGAAAACAGAAACCACATTGTATTTAATCCATAATCAGCGAATCTTTCTCATTCATCAGAGAGAATAATATAATAACACATCCCGTTTTGTTTTAACCATCCAATTTCTTACACATATATTTACATTTTAAAACTTTTAATCGTCTTTCTATTTCCCACGCTCTCTCTCCATACAATTATTGTGACGTCATTACGTGTGGTGTACATTTGTAGTGCACGATCCTAAAACAGGGTACCAAACAATAGTACCAAACATACATTGTGTACTAAAATGAGTACTTATATCTTGTACATACACAGTTAAAATGTATCAAACTTCATACAATGATAATATAGTGTTTGATCATGAATCTATCTTTATCATACATCACACCTTATCACACACACGCTCAGTGCAGCGGATAGCAGCATTATAATGGTGTAACATGTTTTCTCACACGAACATGCATACAATTAACACACAGAGAGTCCTAACATTATATTTCCTAACATTTCACACCAGTGATTCAAAGTCGTCCAGAGCGTCCCGTGAGGAGGGTTCTAGTGTGGGTGTAAGGGAGAACCCACCCACTACAATGCACTCAGTTTCTGGTAAGGGCGGGAGGGAGGTGGAGGTGGTTTATAGTGTGATGAACTGCTGTGGTAGGGCGAGGAGGACGAGGAGGAAGGGACTACTGAGGAAGAAGAAGAATGATGAGGGATGACTTCTCTCCTCCATAATCCTAGCTTTCTTTGATGGTGGAGGACATGATGACGTCATATACTTGTGATGATGACGTAACGCTACTTCTCTGTGACGTCACAAGTCCGTTTCTAGCACCGACATCCTGGATAGTGCCCGCTAACAGGTTACTGTGAAACTGCTGATGGTAGGAGTTTTACAACAGTCTTCTTGAATTCATCGTGTTCACTTTCCAATACCACATCTGCAATATCAACTGCGAGACTGTGGGCAGCGCTGGCAAGTTCTACTGTGGTGTGTGGGTTGGATGTTTTAGCTATAATTCGTTTTAACGAGCTTCGTAAGCACAGGTGCAACTTTAGTAAACGCCTGGACACATGACTTCACGGAGGGCCCCCATAATTCTGTGTAGAGTTGCGTAGGTCAGGGGACATTCAAACACCAAGATGAGATGTCCCGGGGAGGGGCCTTTCCAACTTTTTAAAAATCTATCAGACATCTTTTGAAAGTCCGTGTCTGTTGTATAATTGACTGGTAGGGATGCCGGACCGAGTACTGTAAAAGAGTTAGCCATGGCTCTATCAGCACACTTTACACTGACTCCATAACACTTCCTAACCGCTAACCTAACCGTCATCTCGTGTCCCTGAATTGTGATGGGCCGGGGTTTGGTGGTCTGTATTCTACAAGCATTACAATGCCAGCACTCCTTGATAGTAGACCTGACCTACTGGATGGTTGTTCCACCGGGGAATATCCGCATTAGGACTCTTTAAAAAGGGAGGCCCGGAGGAGAACTTGAAGTCAATAATCAGGTTTTCACTGCACCCCAAATCCAACCTCATTAGATAGTAAAAGATGGTGTTCCTAATGAGGCTCATAGTGACATCACTTCTGAAATCCATTACAATGTGCATGGCAGCACTGTTAATTAACCGCCGTAACACAGGGCTGTTCATGTGTCAGCACTCCCCTGGGCGTCACCCACAGGTGGTGGAAGTGGTTGACGTGGGAAGGAGAGGGATCCACTGACGATTAGAGATGGTTTTCTAACTCTATATCCAAGAAAAGGGAGGAGGGTGTGACACTCTGAGAAGAGGTCGTCTAGGTCACTCTTCTTGATGTAGTGGTCCGTGTTAGAGACACTGATAACGAGATCCATCGCATTGTCGTCCGGTGTACCTGGCGGGGGTGAGGAGTGAGTACTATATATGGGGTACTTGGGGTGAGTGGGCCGTGGGTGAACACAGTTGAAAGTGGTATCAGGTATCTGAGAAGGGATAGACTGTCTAGATTTGTGAAGAGGGTGATAAAGAAATTGTGATTTGTTACAGAACTTACTCTCCCGAAATGCAACATTAAGAAAAGTCCTCCGGTTCCCCAAGCACCAATCCACGACAATGTAGTTGAACAGTCTGAAGAGAGCCTGACTGAGCTCTGACAAGGGCTTCTGCTCCGGGCATGGTAGATCAAATGGGCCGTTTTTCAGCCTCTCTTTTGTAAACGTATACTCTGCTGACATTTTGCTAACTGTACAGGGAAATGTAATGGAATTAGAGAATTGTGAGTTAGGAAAAGAGGGTTGCTGCTAACGAGCGTTACAAATGAAGGGGATGGAGAGGGGCAAAGAAAAGTAGAGGAGGAGACTATAACAGGAAGAGAGCACTTGGGGTAATGGGGCAACATGAACAAGGGTACAATTGGGTATGAAAGAGAGTACCAGATATTAGCACAGAGAGGTTATAAAAATGGGGAAAGATGTAAAACTAAACATGAAACAAATGTGTAGAAGTGAAAAATTTAACTGTGAATTTGTAATGAGTTCTGAAACTTGATATTACATGGCAGTGATGAATCCGTTCTTATCAGACCACTTTACACTGTCACCTTCCTTCACATTCCTCACTGCCATATTAGGACAAAGCCATTACCATATATGGCATCACCAATAATTTCTCTACTGCTGTTGCTGCTAGCAATTACAGCAGCTCAGTTCCGTGTGTGTGTACTTTCCGGTGCAAACTGTAATGTACAGAAATTAATTCCTTGCAGCACGGCCTGTACTAATACTGCACGCAGCGTGTACTAATATCGCACGCAGCGTGTACTAATACTGCACACAGCACACATTACACGGCTCGTACTGCACGTGTACAGACATTACACGGCGGTTTCTCCACAAGGTTTGTCCAGCAGGCTATCAGTCTCAGACACACAATCAGGAACATCATAATTATTGATAACCGCCGCCTTTGCATCAGCATAAATCTTGTTCTCCGTGTATTCGTGGGGCTTCAAATTCGAACAATCCTTTCCAATGTACTCAGCCACTTTTGCCAGTGCAATTCTCACATCTTTCAGCCTTGATTCACACTCCTCGTCCTCCGAGCCACAACACCCTGACATGGTCATATAACAGTCAAGAAGTTCCAACAGTGCATCATACACCTCTTCGTAGAGGTCAAACAGGAGAGGCATTGGGATAGCTGTTCGAGATCGGAATGTTGAGGAGTGGTCGAGGAGGGTCTGGACAAGGGTCGAGTCAACTGGAGTGGGCTCGTTATCTTTCTCCATCTGGTATTTTGTTTTGGGTGCGTCCGAGAATGATCCGACAGTTTCGTCAGTTTGTTTCAGCATTCCAGCGTCAATTAGGGATTGTTTGTCGAATGAAGATCCTGCAGCTGGGTTTTCTGACATGATGTGTGTGGGGTGTAGACCTATTGTGAATAGTATGAGTGAGAGATGGGTGATTGGCGTGGGCAGTTGAGTAGAGGGTGAAAGAGAGAAGAAAAGGGCATAGATGCAATGAATGTAAACTCGATTTAAAAGCTGTTACAATCTGGTAATAAAAGTTCAATAAATTAGATAAAACCGATTTAAAAGATCCCTCAGAACAACATTACGTCATATCCCGCTCTCTCTCACTACGTCATTGACCGATTCATGTTTTCAAACCCAGCTCCTAGACAAGAGAGGAGCAGTGAAGAATTCAACCCTTTCCTAACTCCACTCTCATCTCCATCCTCTGACTCCACTTTAATCTTGAACACCACCCCAAGGAACAACTTCAGGTTCCGAAGGAATGATATTGAGAATGGGGTGAGGGGACCACAGCGCAGGGTAGAAACGTTTGATTGGGTTAACGCCATAAACAGTAATACCAGGTATTGATGGGTTGAATCAACACAACCACCAGTGTGAATCGTATCTGGGGAGGATTGGGTATGTTTAGATTGTTCACACATGCAGCGACATATGAATCAGCAAATAAATAAGTGGAAATTAATAAACGAGGATTCGTAGATGACGGATAAATCTATCAAATCCGTGGTGTGTTTGATAACTGAAATACTAACCAAGTAGTTGGTGGGTGGTTTCCGTAGCAAGATTTTCAGGTAGTGTCTGAGGTTGTGCTGTGCAATCAGCACAGATAGCTACACCTGTTGTGCTCTCTGTGAATAACGTTAAACTGTGTCCAGATGACCTGAGAGAGAATGGAGTTAACATTAACCGTGGGAAATTTGGGAATTAGTGATGATTTTTCCTAGTCTCGTTTAGTGGTTTACTTCTTCTCCGTTGTACTTTTTACTTTTTAATCGATTTGAAAACTGCAGATGTAATGATAATTCCCAGCGATAAAAAAGTTACTCACTTTCCAGAGTTAGCCCCTTTTAGATGTTCATTGTAGATGTATACATCAGGAATGAACGCATTTAGGATCCCCCTGCAACTATCAATAACACGTGGGTTCGTAGCGGGAGACATCCGACTACAACTTGCAACCCCTCGTATCTTTTTTATCTAATTGAACGGGTTAGAATGTTAGCATTTACCATGTGTGCTGAAGAAAAGGGACAAAACACGAAAAATATTGAGAAACAGTTCCTGTTCTGCTAGAACTGAGAACACTACCTTTCCAGGATCAGTCCAGTGTAGAGGTTTGATAATTTTCAGAGTATTACAGGAAAATCTAACTGTCCCACCACCCAGGGGCGGGAACCCACGCTTTGAAATCTCTAGTTCTGCACTGTGTAGCCCCAGCTTTTGACAATAACTCATAGTCACTTGTTTCACGGTGTCAACCTAGGGGAATGGGGTTTTATTATTATAATACGAGTCAGAGAAGAGTCAGAGAAGAGATAGAAAGAACGTATTGCGTCAGTTATGAAATAAGAAATATGTCTTTGTTCTTACGTTCATGTAATCAAATCCATGAGTTATTCCGTGAAGAGTTATGTTGAACTTCTTTTTAGCAAAAGGTGCCAGACAGAAAAGAACTTCAAGAAAATAAGACAAGGGTACTGATGTCCCACAGTCAAAGTCTACATCACCTGAAAATGAGGACATAATATTGATATAATGTATATGTAGCATCACGATAGTTTTCACAAATCTTAATTCGTACTAATTCTGTACAACTATAAACTGTAGTTTTATTTTTTTCAAATCGACACTGCAACAAAATTCAAGACCACTAGTATAGCGGTGCTGGTATCACTAAGTGATACCAACCGCTCATATCAAATCACTATACCTCCAATAATAAACCCCGGATGAAACACAACCCTTGTTCCAGTTTCGTTAACTTTCGTCTTACTACCATTGGTTATCTCATTCAGTAGTTTGAGTAGGGTGATCTCATGTTCCAAAAGACCAGGGTCATCTTCCAGTTTCCTGATTTCCTCGATAGTAACCGGTTTACCAGACAACAGGGAGAGGATCAAGACTTGTCGGAATTCAGAGCTTCCTGTAAACTTAAACATCGTTCGCTACAGCCTACAAGAATTGGATTTTATTATTTGTAGGTGTTCGGAAAAAAGATAAATAAGCTAAGGTGTAGATCGAAATACTAAAACCCAAATAAAATTGTGAAAACCTCGCCAATTTGTTTATCCTCTAAGAAAGTCCTAAACTGCCCTAAATCTTGGTGGTTATTGGCCCTGCCGTGAACATCAAATATCATCTCTCCAAAATCAGTAAATAATCTTCCCTCCAATTCCCTCTCATCATGCTGAAGCTTCAGTAGTTGCCAGTTCATAGCCCGAACTCGGACATTAAACTCCCTACAGTTAGCAACACTCCCCTCGATACAAATAACACCGGGTTTTCCAGGTAGGATAAAGCCAGTTAGATCGAGCTCTCTGGACCATTTCACCATGTTACTTCGCTTTTCTTTGCTGTAAATGTGATGGGCGTAGTACCACAACCTATTCAGAGTAACTATTAGATCTGGAGTGACTGTCTCTTCGCATGAACCGCTGCTGATTGAGTCAATGAACTCTGTCACCGCACTGACTATCATCAAAAGAGATCCCTCTCCTAATGAATCTGTTGAAATGTCCGTTAGTTGTTGTAGAAGTTCAATTTCTTGATTAGTAGATAAACTTGTCCATTCAAACCGGAGTTCAGCAGCCTCACACTCTGGATAGCCACTCGGGAGCTCTACGCATAGTTTTAAGACAGGAAAACTTAAGTGGAGCCTCAAGACAGGGCACTCGCACGGGTTAGATGCTAATTCCACACATTTATCTCGATCTTCAGTGTCGACTTCGGTGAATTCTGGGTAGATACTTTCGAGTAGTTCTACTTCATCGAGCTTTTGTTGTGTCGAAGTCATTTTAGAGCTGCCATTGTTCGTTTTAACGGGTTGTAATTCTTCCCCTAGCTGTTTTGATGGTATGAAAGAACGAAACTCCGTTAAAAGGATAGAGTAAACGGTCTGGAAAGGCGAAGAAACGAAAATTTAAATTTCGGAAAGTGCGATTTGGATTTTTGCAACGGTCGCGGTTTTTTTAAACGTAAAATTTCAGTGCGCGCGCGGCTGTACCAGAGATTCTGTTTGCGCGGCCCAATTTTGCATCGCAATAAGAGTTTTGATCGCGGATGCCGTTTAGAAGTAACATAACTGCGAAATTGTGGGGGGAAACAGTTGAAAACGAACGATATACATGAACTATAAAAGAACCCAACACTATCACAACACTCAACAGTTTCCAAAACAAAATGTCACAATCTCACAACGATAACCAGACTTCAACTTTCAAGTTCACTAAAAGTAAAGCCCTGACTCAGACTGTAAAAGTGTAAAAGTGTAAAGTTAACACTGTAAATTACAGTCACCTTGGTCGGCACCTAAAGATATTCTCCTGTCCCCTCCCTTCGGAGGGGAATCCAGGCACCGCCATCTGCATCACATCAAGAGTGTACTAAAATAGTTCTTTTTTTTCGTGTTTCAAACTTTATCATACTGCTCCAATTTCGTCTCTGAGAGACGGTCTCTCTCCCGGCACTTCTTCTTGATATTTTTCTTCTTCTTCATCTTCTTCTTCTTCATCTTCTTCTTGGTGTGATCTTTATACTGCAACGGCGGGGGCGGGGGTTGGCGGTGGCGTACATCCACAGCCACCCTTCGGTGGACATCCACAGTTAATCTGGGAGGGAGACATGATTTAGATAACAGTTTATGATTCATTCAAAATGATCTGTCGCAATGTTTGTGAGTGTCAGAAACAGAAACGAGACCCTCTACTACAGAAGTCAGGGAAAGTCATACTCATAGTCCTACACGAACCTCGTAAACTTGATGACCCTTTGCCACTTCCTTGAAGGTATACTGGTCCAGTTGAGCAAGGGTTGGTACCAGACACTTCTTCTCGGTGAAGTGGGACCCATAGGAGGTAGCCATGTAGCGGTTAGCACCGAAATCAATAGCCGCATCTGGAGGAAGGGATGGTGGTGAAATAACGGTAAGTGAGTTACGCGACGTAGTTCCGACTCAATCTGATAGCAGGGGAGAATGTGGTACACAAAAGTTCAGAATCATATTACCTCGTTTTTTGCTGGTCCGAGCCTTTCCAGGTATTATTGGGTAGTGGGACTTGTAGCTGGTACTGTAGGGCTCACCACCATCATCAAACTTGATGTTCGTCCGCTCTCCCTTCTTCCTGGAGGAGGATATAAAATGTTGGAAAAATAGGAACTTCTCTAGGATTGTGCCCTGTTGAACAAACTGAAATATTGCCAACTCTAATTATGCCTCTTAGATCTATGAAACTCATTTGAAATTTACCCGGAAACTCCCATAAACATACTTGTTAGCAGATTTAGATTTAGATGCTCCACCATACGCAGCATGCTTGAACATCAGCAAACTCAGTCGGCGGTAACCATCAGGTCTGAACCCCGTGACATGGGCATGTCTTCAACCACCAACCCCTGCAGAAATATGAGGGTTTACTTTTAGTGGGAATGAGATGGGCAGTTTAGAGGCAGAGGGGAAGTGGTTTAGAGGGGAGTGGTTTATGAAGGAGTACAAGAACGGAACTTGGTAAATGAAATCGTTACAGATTTATCATAGCCATGCTCTCCTATGACCCCGCATTCAACTGCCACGGCCAGGAGGCCCAGAACCAAGATTTGCAGTCCAATAATAACCGTCTCCCCCGAGGAGGAAAGACAACACGAATATCGTGAGACCATCACCACTTTTAGTATCAAGTGCTCCAGATTCAACCCCGAAATCATCCAGAAAAGAGCGGAATCCACTAATACGGGAAGTCACCCCGGCATTATACCGGCCTATGACAGCTAATAAATGGCCATATTCAAGTGAGAATAGAAAGCCTCATGTGTCTAAAGATATCCTGAAAGCTGAAGAGGAAGAAGGTAGAACAATAACAGAGCGAGATCATAACACTCAAATACAGTCTGAACTCTCTACTGAGCAACCACCAAAAGGTGACTCATGGGAGTTACCTGGGGTGACTGTTGTCAGGGAATGCCGGGCACAACAATATCGGTTTATGTAAAATATGTTTTTTGTTTTGTTTCTGAGATAACTCTTTGTATGATTTACTCAACAACTAAAAACCAGATATGAACCTGATGACTATTAATAAGGTTGACTTACATTGGTTTTCCCCATTTCGTAGTTAATCCCCATAATATTGTTATGATCGATCTTGTTGATGAGTGGTCGTCCGTAGTTGAACTTTACATAGTTAGATCGGTTCAATGTTGCCATATCCAACTCTCCAGTAGCAGGGGCGATCTCTGAAGAAATATGGACGGTTTAGATCTCATAATAATATCATGAGATCTAATATTATTAATATCAGTATTTGTCTTATTAACTCTAAAACCCGCTCACCGTCTTTGAACGAGGCCTTGTTTAATCGTTGTATGTCCTTTTTAGGGAAATCAGCTGCGTAGCTGGTGTCTCCAGCACCACCCATTTTCAGCTGTTTCATCGCATTAGACATATCTGAAGAAGAAGAGAATTTCAAGTATCATGAAAATGATTTGGGAATAGTTTCTCTTGTAAGACAATGGTTGACTCGACGACTCGTTCCCTGCGTGATCAAAACAGATCATGTTAATCGATGACAAAACTAACCGAATTCTTTGCTCGTGTCTGAGATTCCAGCGTAAGCCCGGGCGTGTTCCGTAGCCATGACAGTCGGGGGAGCAGGGAAGTGGGCGAGAGTCACCGTGTCACCAGTCATCTTATCACTGGGGATCTGAGGGCGATATAATTTGGTTTTTCAACACAACTAAAAACTGAACTTTGGGGAGGCTGAATATCTGACTAATGAGTCGTAATCGATAATACGACTACGGACTGGTGGTGTGTCAGTGTGGTCATCTAGTTACCTCAATTTGATCCTTTGGTCGTCTCCTCTCCACTCCCACCTTTAGGTGACCCTTGAAGTCTGACTGAACAATCGTATTGAGATCCTGATCTCCCTCGAATAGCACCAGTTCGTCCTTAAATGTGGCTGCCTTTTCCTTGGTACTTTTCTCTCCCTGGGGGTAAGGACGCTAGATATTGGGGGTTAGTGATAACATCTGTCATCTGCAGTACTACCAGTGGTAGATCGATTAAAGTTTAACAGAACACGTACATTTTAAATTGTGAAGTTTTAGTGGAGCAGTAATATATCTTTCGCTCATTATCCAGTGTGTATGCTTTATAAATTGTAACGTTGGTAACTACAAACACACTGTATATAATACTGGATATACGTCAGTGAATATGTGTCTCCCATCATGCACGACAGGGGACTGTTATTAATCTAACACAGCGTGGATTGCACGTGAACACTTAGAGTGTGGGGCGACTGAAGTGTTGAACAGTTAAATGTGAACTGATGGTATGATAATCAGATACTGCTCGAATCGTGATAAACTGGCAACACGTGTATCAGTAACATAGCAGCATGCTTGAGGTACTGTAATGAATAACGAAAGTATAATCTTTATGAAATTAGATTTATAACTGTAGTGCGTCCCTAAAAATAAGATAAAAGTAAAAACATAACAATTCTCACATTCCCTACTGGAACATAACTATGCAGTAACATGATAATTCAACTGTAACAATGCAGTACCTGGAATTGTGTACCATAACTGGTAACATGGTTATTCTCCTTTCCAAAGTTCACCGCTGTACCTCGCCTCTTGCTTTTCCTCATCTTGGGCTGGGGACGGCTGAAGTCTGCTCCGTAGAGGGAGACACCCACCCTGGGATCGGTCCCAAAATCAACACCCATATCTTCAACACTGAGGGAACAGATATAGTTACTTTGATAATGAAGTTATCCATCCCTTGTGGTTTCGTAGTGCTAGTGCTAGTTAGTACAGTGGGGGTGGGGGAACACAGTCAGTCTAGAGCAACATCAGCTTCGATTCTCATAAAACAGCAAAAACAAAGCTGTACTGTGTGTTCAAGCCAACCCCCACCTACATGGCTTTCTGAGCGGGTGCAGTACTAAATCCAGGAAAGTGTAGTGCGGTAGTGGTATCCTTGGCAACCAAATCAGCATCCGTAACCCCGAACACATTGCTGTCTGCTATCTTGTTAATAACAGGTCGTCCATAGTCCCGTGCTATGTAGTCTGATTTGTTAATGGTTGCCAGGTCTAGCTTTCCCTCAGGACCACTTAACTCTGGGGGAGGGGGAGATCTATTAGTTTTTTAGTACACTTCTAATCGTTTTACGGATTTCCCATACAGCATGCTACAATCCTCTACACAGTTATGGGCTAGAAATAATTTCACCGACGACAACAACGTCAACAAAACACTCACGGTCAGCGTGATGGGCAGGTTGAGATTTGGAGATGGCCTTGACAGGGAACTGGGCTGCATAACTTGTCGTGGAATCCATTGCAATCGTGGGAGCTGCGGGAGAGAGAGAGAGAGAGAGAGAGAGGTGATGAGGTCAATTCAAACAAAAAGGATGACTTATTATTTAAAAAAGTTAGGGAGAGTGCTCCCCTTTTTTGTACATTTTAGTTAGACTTTTTATACAGGTTGGAAGACCTGGAGTTATAGTCGTTCTGACTCTGCTTCAACTGTCCGATCGCGGGGTACTCCCACGATCTTCGATTGGCTTTATACTCATTTCTCGTGGTAGACTTGGCCTCCCGACGATTGATGAGATTACTTCGGCAATCTACGACTGCTATTGCTATCGAAGGCGGCCTGCCAGCCCCGAAGGGCAATCATACTATATCTCAACAACTTTTATATCAAACATTTCGGATAGAAATTTTCCTTGTTTTTTAGTAAGAGTAATACTCTAATCCACTAAATGATACAAAAATCAAATCATTAGGTCATCTCTAAGTAATAAAAATGGAATCCCGTCCCTTACCTACTACTGCATCCGTTTTGGATCTCTCCAAGGGTTGGGCAGCGTGTCCAGGATAGTCCGATCTCATCTGAGTGACCCCCTCCACTGCACCAACACCCAGCCCTATCTGGTCGGTGGGTTTGGGCCGATCCAGCTGCATGGCATCGTGACCCTGGGAATGGAAATGGTAAGATAAGTCTAAGAATTAATTTTCCACTCCTATCGCGTTTCCTCCAAGAAAGAAGACCTATTTATACCTTTCCTATAGTTTAGCTAGTTGGTAATGAACAATTATTTCTTTAATTAGCTCACCTTGTAGTCAGATTTGACGATGGTGGCGTGTTGCTGATTTCCATGGAACAATTCAGCGTATCAGGGTACTCGAATGCAGCATTTGAATCATCGTCTTTGTCCCCCTGGAATTGTGTACCATAACTGGTGGCGTGATTATTCTCCTTTCCGAAGTCCACCGCTGTACCTCGCCTCTTGCTTTTCCTCATCTTGGGCTGAAATCCAGGATGATGTAGATGCGGTGGTCGTCTCCTTGGCAACCAGATCAGCATCTGTAACCCCGAACACATTGCTGTCTGCTATCTTGTTAATAACAGGTCGCCCATAGTCCCGTGCTATGTAGTCTGATTTGTTAATGGTTGCCTAGGTCTAGCTTTCCCTCAGGACCACTTAACTCTGGGGGAGGATTTGAATCAGGGTTACTACCTAATAGTAGGACACAATTTCCCAAGCCCAGTACCCCCTGCATACTGTGGATTAGAAGGATTCTAACAAACTGGAATAGAGTATTAATTAGTTTGAAAATTCCCGTATTCCTAAAAATACTCACGGTCAGCGTGATGGGCAGGTTGAGATTTGGAGATGGCCTTGACAGGGAACTGGGCTGCATAACTTGTCGTGGAATCCATTGCAATCGTGGGAGCTGTGAAGGGAGAGAAGTTATTAAAAGTGGCTAATTTAGCCATTTGGGTATGATATCCCCTCTTCTTCGCTCCCTCCTGTGCTGTCCTCTCTCACGTTTAGCGTGTGCGACGTTTAGTTAGGGAGAGAAAAAGATAGGGTACACCGTGTCCAATTTAGTCATCAGGATAAAGGATTTTAATCTTCTCCAGGACATTGGATACGAAATCCCATCCCTCAGAGCCTGAACTCCCAAAGTATGGAATCCCGTCCCTTACCTACTACTGCATCCGTTTTGGATCTCTCCAAGGGCTGGGCAGCGTGTCCAGGATAGTCCGATCTCATCTGAGTGACCCCCTCCACCGCACCCACACCCAGTCCTATCTGGTCGGTGGGTTTGGGTCGATCCAGCTGCATGGCATCGTGACCCTGGGAGGAAGAATTGGATAATACTGTCACATAATTTAAATACTGGCAAGTTTAGCTACTTAGTAAAACAATTGTCAATGAATGGACCATTCAACGGAGACACTCATAGCTTGTACTGTTTTACAACATGCATGTATTATTTCCCTCCATAATACCATCTATTCGTTCAGAATCAAATGGAAAACTGGAGAATCTATGGACCATAGATTCTACGACATCTGAACGAATAGACGAGATGATGGTAGATGAAAGCGATATATCATTCCGACCATAACGCACAAAGCGATGCACTTTCCTAGCTATCTCACCTTGTAATCAGATTTGACGATGGTTGCATGTTGCTGATTTCCATGAAACAGATTCAGGGTATCAGGGTACTCAAATGCAGCCTTGGACGCGACGTATATGTCCCCCTGAGGGTGGCGGGTGTAATAAACTGACTTCATTCTAGTGACAAGGAGAGAAACAGTATTCAATGGCAACAATTTATAGTATATCGGTGGTCGGATATGAACATGCATGATAAATCTCATTCAAGGTGGGACATAAAAGAAGTCCATGACTATCTGGACCGTATTCTGAGATAAACTATTTAAAAGACTTGATCCAGAGAGCTCTAAGATTCTAAGAAGACGGACAACTACAAGCGACGGTGAATTTTAAAGATCATAATAAAACAATTTACGTACTTGAAGTACCAAACTCATACTACGTACCTGGCCCTGAAGTCACGTACCTGTCCCTGAAGTCACGTACCTGGCCCTGAAGTCACGTACCTGGCCCTGAAGTCACGTACCTGGCCCTGAAGTGCAAGTTTGCCAGTGCTGGAGTACTTGTGCTTGGAGGTACAGTGGTGTTTTCCACAACTACAGATGTCACACACACAACGTTCTTTAATGACCATTCCGGTGCCGTGGGAGGACTACTGAAGAGAAGGGGTGGATTAAATTGAGATTTGGGGCACTGGACGACAACTTGAGAGAGGGGGGCGACAGTGCCCGACTGCCAAAAAGGGTAGTAAACCGTTGGGAAAAGAGAATGAACGAGAATCGAAAACACTAAACAGCATGTAACAGAAATGTGCATGCTGTACGTGCAAAATAACGGAGCAAAAAGAACCGAGGCCTTGATATAGTGGAATGGAGAGTTGGTCTTGTTTAAACCGTGCGTGCAAACCGAGCTCTGCATGGATTATGCGTGGAGTAAGGAGAGGGAGAGAGAAAGCAAGTTTACACTTACAGAAAAGCTATTGTGCAGTCGTGATATGAAAAATATAGTGATGGCTGGCCAGGCAGGCGATTCAGTGTCTCGATCTAGGCTTGTGAAAATATGATATTATCCCGAGCAAATTGGTTCATCAGGCCCTAACATGGAAATTAGTACTGGGATTGGGAAGTTGCTATGGCCAAGCAACTTAAACTTGTGAAGCACGCCATTGAACGAGAAAACAAAATAATGAACGAGAGAGGGAGTGACTGTGAGTGAGAAAGAGAAACTAAGAAAGAGAAACTAAGAAAGAGAGAGAAAGAGAGAGAGAGAGAGAGAGAGAGAGAGAGAGAGAGAGAGAGAGAGAGAGAGAGAGAGAGAGAGAGTGAGAAAGAGAGACTCAGAAAGAGAGTTTCCACTGTAATAGAGGCTGCGTGTGATAGTAGTTGCGCTAACAAGAGGACTTATATATTATGAGTGCATGTTTAATACTCTCATGCCGTATTAAGCATCATGATGCATCATAGACTGGGAGTCGGGGAGATATGATAACACAGTGGAGCGTGATATGAGGTACAAGGGGGTATAGGGGACAAACCGATAAAGGTTTGATATTGTCAATGATAAACCATCTTGCTGTCTGGCGGCGCCTACCCGATCTGAGCGCACTATTGAAAATCAAAAGAGGTTTGCGGTCATTATAATGTGAAGTGATTTGGTCAGAACACTTTATAACTCACATTCTGTCAGTGGTGTTCAAAGGAAGTTGGCTGACCATCACCCACAGTTTACAGTCTTTATTAGGACTCCTTGTTTGTCATTTTTAGATCCCATTACCGGATCCCATCAACGTAACAACTGTAGTAGAGGAGGAGCTCGAGATAGATCTCGGCTGAAATAAAAGGTTATATAATTAAACGCCCTGTTATAATGTAGGGGGACTGTGGGCTGTGGGCCAACCCTTGTTAAGTTCTAACCCTCTTGACATTTGTAAAGGAGCTCACGAAAAGGGGCCGTCGAGCTGGGCAATACCCACCCACGAATGAGTGATTGACAGGTTAAACCTACGAGAAAGTTAAGATAGCAGCGAAGGGTGGGGTTAAGACTGTCATCTCGCTGATCCATTCTCGTGTGATTCGCTCAGAGCGCTGAGGGTGGTCCAAGTTAGACATCATGCTGACAGGGGAAAGATAGATCAATTGATAGCCGCGTCACAGCAAGGGTCTTCTAAGAATAAGGCGTGGGCTTGTCTTCTTCGAAGGATAAGATTAAACTTTCTTCGAAGAAACATTAACAGCAAAAGAGAAAATATGTTGACTTTGTCGCGTTTATATTTGTTTCATTTCCTCCCATAGTTTGGCAGTTGAGGTACAGGTGTGGAGCCTCTAAAAACTAGAAGTTCTAGAAAAGTAAAACTCTGCCCATAAGATGTGATAACAGATAGGGCACTACAAGGACACACACACTAATATTGTGACGAAAATACAAACACACAAACAAATCCAACATAATGGGTTCACTACAAGAATACCCACTGACACCAAGTATCAGCACATTGTGAAGGGATCAAATCAATCAAAACAGGGAAGAAAGTCGGCGGCCGGCGCACTACTTATATTGGGAATGATACCTCTTATTTTAGGGGGAAATAAAAACATGCAAAGTGTCACTCGGCAAATCCAGGAAACCAAATCGATTGTCCGTGATTTCAATCTCTACAAAACCAAACAAATTGTCCCTGGGCGGGGTTAAGAGGAGTAGGGGCTCTGGTACATGCCACCAGCATTCTCAGTATGGGGTGGAAAAGTACTAGTGTAGCCACCGCCACCGGGTGCCCCCGCCAACCCACTTTCTGCGTAGCCGCCCAGACCAGATTCCGAGTTTTGCATATCTTGCATCTGCTTGAAGGCGTGATACGCAATGGCACCCTGAAGAAGAGTAAATGTTATACTGGGGATTTGGATTTAGTTTTACTTAAAGTTTTTAAGTTGTTAACACTGTTGTTAACATGAACTGCGAGACTTCACCGTTTCACCGTGAGAAGTGAAGCTTCCCGCGTCCCTGAGCCCATGATATTGGCGCGGCGCGCACTGTACCATACGGGTCTACGGGAAGTGTGGACTTAAAAGGACCCCGCGCGTTACTGACATGACTATCTCACAGCCACATCGCACAGGCTACCTGTATTAACATTGTACACAGTGTATACACCAACACTCATTCGCGGGACAATAGGGTCATAGCTGCAGGGAGAGAGAGATTGTGGAGATGGGAGAGGTGTGGTTTTCCATTTTATACACTCTCAAAGTTGCTGCAAACAGTGGTATCGAGATCAAGTGATGTGCAACAGAATCAATGTTTCAACTTCCCTAATAATACTAGCTAGCTGTACGGTGGTGGTGGTGCTACTCAACAGGGCAAAAGAGACTAGGGCGGTCTGGGGGATGGGATCAACAAACTTCCTATTTGAAGGGGGCGGGGGGGAGTTGGTCGGTCAGAACTTTGGAGTCGCCAAAAGCCCCGAAAATTCAGGAAAACGCCCGCGGCCGCCATCTCATGATTTATAAACTTAGCTTAGTGACAGTTAAATCGAACAAAGAGAAAGTTTTTACTTTGATCGACGTGGGAAATATATTACGGAGAATGAAAGGGGGGAAACGGGAAAGTTAATTTCCTGGGATCCCTCTAGTAGAGCTAGGAAAACTTTATTAACTATTTCATGACATTCCTTCACTTCCCATTTCCCACTTCCCAGAACTTTCAACTGACATTCTTTCACTTCCCAGTCCCCACTTCCCAGAACTTTCAACTCATTTCCGACGTATATTTCTAAAAGAAAGAGAGACGTAAAATATATTACTTAGAGTGGCTTCATCCCAGATTCAATTAACTCAGACCATCCTGTCCACACAAGCACTTCACAAAAAACAGCTATACTAAGCTCGAAAACGGGGCTCAGTTTCGGCTTTGTCCACCACAATCTATTTCTCGTTATCTCTCGAAATCTTTCTAGATACACATTCATCTCAAATTTCAGCCGCCCGCTCATGCACATATATTCTGTGGGTACTAAAGAACGCGTCAGTGCAGCACACCTGGTTTTTTAGCGTGTTCTTGAGCACTGGCCACTACATTCTCACAATACAGTTGTTCCAGTGTGAGTTGTACCAGTACCAATCACATTGGCCATTGCGTTATCCCCGGCCCTTGTTGGTAACGAAATTACCCCTCCACGAAAGCAATAATAGGGTTGACTTCGTAACCAAGGCCCTTGTTACATGATTACTACTACTAACTACTTACTACTATTTAAACTTCCGGATTACAGGATCGTATGCTATTATATATCTGATGGAGTCCTTGTAGCAGGTGTCTCCCAGCTTTCCTGAATCCCATTACTTACTACTTTTAACAGTCTTTAATATTCCTATCCCCGGCAAAAGGCAGCCCCTCTCTCCCACCAGCCACTATCTCGCTGATACCTTTTATTACAGTCTCTCTGCGTTCACGGGCCATATGCATCAACCGAATGTCTTTGAATTGCAAATCTAACACATGGTCGGTAATGGAGATTTGACGCAGTATTATCAGGCAGTAGTTCTCAATAAAGACTTTACTTAATGGTTTCCCAATCAGTAAGTCTAGACGTCTAGACTATAGTAGACCCATAGCATGTCACAGCTGTCAGCTATGGCTAGACAACTTCATGTGTTTTATTTTTCGTTTTTATATCGGTACCATGCTATAATTCTTGATACGTATAGGATTAAATCTTCGATTCCGCCTGGAACCCTCTCAATAACATGTATTGTTTACTACCTATAGTGTATTTTATCTCTCAATATACCTCCCAGGCCAGTAATATCACAAACCCTTTCATACAGATATCCTGATAATCCTGATTAATACTGCCATCACACACACACACACACATACAGAATAGCAGCATTAAGATAGTAACTGATAGGAAACTATAACTAGATTCCTTGACACTATTATAGAATGTGTCTAATCACCAAAGCACAGTAACAGGATTATAAGTCAGACTCACAATGAGGAACAGAGAAAGTGAGATACCACGTATGGATTCCTGTGAATGAAATCCACTGCGACTGACAAAGGCAAGAGGGGACATACTGAGAGCGTGCAGAATGAGTAGAAACTTTAGTTAGCCAAAGAATGTTAAGCCATAGCGAGGCCCCACGATGCAGAGATGGTCTGAGAGATGGAAAAGTTGTACACAAGTAGATATGGCTGTAGTTATACAAGTGCCATCATATATTCATTCTGAGTTTAGGATATGAGCTGTGAAGCATAAATGTCCGCTTTCATTATCATATGATAGTATTGAGTGTTTGCATGGTATCTATGGTAGGTACGTGTTCATCCACCATTTGGTAATCGTTTATTAGGACAAAGTTGACTCTTGCTGTTTTTCCAATATCATCGTGTTGAACGAATATTTCAAATTTAGGGAACTCCAAATGCAGGAAGCGATCGAACACATATTCCTGTAATAGAGCAATTAGTTTTAATAAGCCTTAATTAAGTTCATGATAGCATTTTTTAATTTACACCTAAGCGTTAGATTCAAAAACGTGAGGCTAATTAGATGTACAAGTTCCAATTAACAGTTCCAGTCTGACACTAGTTCAGAAATTTCGTCGAATTAGGTTTGAACATTTCGATTCTAACGGGTCTTAAATCCAGTCTGCTATTGTTGTCGCATGTTCATGAAATAGTATGTACGATAGTTGATTTATGAGACTCATATGCGTACCTAAATCTTGTGCGAATATCTCCGAAATTGGTTGCACTTTTTATCTAGATGAAGCCTGGCATCAATCTCCCCATCCAGTCTCATATAATTATGTACTTGTCACCTAGACTCAAATGGCCAATTTGTATTTCTATCGTCTCCCGACTGTATACATGTGTTCATGCTACGTTCCGTTACAAGACTACTTTATTCTCACATCAGTAAATACCATGGTCCCATCGTAGATAATGACCAGTATTTCAAAATGACCTAGTCAGAGATAGTCGGCCGAACGTCCCCCACTTGTTTTCAATACAACATTGCCCCGTTACCTATCACGATGTTGGGTGATCAATCCCAGAGATAAGTTTGCAAGAAGCAGTCAACGAGAGATGCATACAGGCAAAGATGTGAGTGAGCCTGGTACATGACAGGCACCCACTCGTGGTATATCCCTACCAGTATAAGAGAAGAGAGCATTAGGATGACTGAACGAAATCAGAATGTTGAATAGTATGATGATGTATCATACGAAGCAAAGTGTCATTGAAAACAATTTGTCACCTTTCAAGCCAACAATGAAAAAAGTTTGTAGTTTTGCTATAGTCCTAACAGGAAACCGGGCCCAATAAAGGAAGGTACGTGGTCCCTGATTGGTTGATAACCAGTCACGTTGACTATAATAACGAGTTGCTGATCTTGGATTGTACTTGTTTTGGTCGGTTCCTGAGCATAACGCTCGATATTATACTTACTGTAGTAATCATACGGAGAATGATGTCAGGTCTTTTCACGAAGTCTAGTATCGTGTCACTGTGTGCAAAACTCCGGGCGTAATCCATGTCACGTGACTTTGCTAAATGGAAGAAGGTGGGTCAGTATAAACGGTCTGGTCCAATTGCAAAATTCCCAACTCCCATTTTTGGGGTAAACTTGGTATTATATATAATATGTTTCTAGAATTTGTATGACGTTACCAAGGGGGTGGGGTGAATATAAAAACTCAAATCATGTTATATTTATAAGGAAGACTTTTGTTTTGGCTAGTTGGCTAGTAAAAGAATTCAACTTCAAGAGATGTTTGGGTGCAGTGTGTGCATGATAAACCCACAAAACCTCTTGGTATAATAAGGTTAACCCTTAGCACAAGACCATATATACAAAGATCTAGGTATGCAGATGGGTACACACAGTTTAATACACATGTACAGTCAAGCCTCGATTTACCGGACTGAAAAACTTTCCCATGGGAAATAAGTGATACCTCGATTTAACGTGCGAAAAGGAAGCTGGTAAATCGAGACTTAGCTGTTCTTTGTTTATCTTTCAACACATTATATGTAATACATGATCTGCTACCACTGCTATCTTTCGACTTTTGAAAAAGCTGACTCTTATTTCTTGTGGCACGCAGTGTTTATGGATTACAGCAGGGTAGACAATTCAGCTAAAATATTGTAAACTAAATTATAAACGGGGAAGTAATTTTGATATCTCCTTCTGGTGATCAACACACACACACGCCCTCTGTACAACAGTTTAATGGGGAATCTCACACATACACGGGCAGAACTCGGTTAAGGAGAGATTAATTAGTATTCTGAATAATGAGTTCAGAGCAAGAATTAAATTATAAACAGGCACCTAACATCCAGTAGCACTTCTTTTGAGTTCTTCGTTGTGTTCTGATTACATCATTTTCAAATTACTAGTAGGTATAGTTGTATGAAACTGCACCTGCTACTGCTGCAGCAGTACTGCAGCAGTAGCATGTGATTAGTACTGAATTTCCGACCAGTGTTACCACATATGGTACCAACTACATCACTAATTTTCGAGATTTCCGGAGAGTAGCATTGCGATTTCGACCCTCTGACTGTGCCCTGTAAAGGAGGTTAGAACATATATTTCTGCTATGAAACTAATGAGTGTCAAACAGAGCGCTATATAGCCATTTATAATAGGTCACTTATAATGCTAAGTTCAGCTCAGTATTCATTTCGCAATCCAGGTTTATAATATCGCGCTTTTAGCCGGCAAAAGAAATGGCCAGCGGAGTTATACGGTGATGATCTAACTACTCAGGCAGTAGTTCTAGTACTCTACTAGAAATACCATTATATATAGCGTATGATGATCTGCACCAAATATTCGGTCTTTTTCAAGCAGTTCTTAGCTGTCTATTTTAATACTTGGGTTGAGTTCTAGGAATTCTTAAATATCCAGAATTTGGTTGCGTGATCTTCTCATTCTCCGATTTTGTACTTGCTTTGTAGGATATAAAAGACTTATCTCTCCTCGCCACCTTAAAAAACTGAACATTGTACCTCTTTACGCAGTAACAAGCCTTTGAATTCAAAGGCTTGTTACTGCGTAAAGAGTTACAATGTTTCAATTGAATCGTGCTAATGCAGTCGATATAAAGCAGGCAATGCTTTCAACCATATGGGGAACATATGTTCCGCCCACACAACAAACCACTGCCAACTCTCTAGCTGTACTGCGATTGGTTGAATATTAACTCCCATTTATATTTTACGGGTAGGGGGGATAACTCTTCTATAGACTGACTATCACGCGTTTTCTTTTGACCAACTTGATTGGCTCGTGGAAAGGCGATATCATTTCAATTTACTTTGTAGTTTCAGAACAGTTTGATTAATTAACAAAAGTTTAATATATTTTTTACTAGCGATTTATATTTTCTTAGAAAACATCTTTAACTTTTAGTTGAGTATTGTAAAACTTCAGTACGATTAAAATGCCCCATTTATCCCTTTTACTTGCTATCTTCAACTGTCACATAAGACACGAGCGTTGTTGTTGACAGCTCTCTCTCCCTCTCAACAAATAGAACGCTACGGTAGCGTCGCTACCTGGTTAGTTGACAGCTGCTTTAGTGCTTTTTAGTTCGCTTTTGGGGCTCTCAAAGGGTTAAAGAACCTTAAGAGCAGCTGTGGTTTCCTTGTAATCACGGACCAGTGTTAATATTTCTCCCTCATTCGAGAACCCCCTTTTCTGTTTTTCTGTTTATATGGCCTAACTCCTTAGTTTTCATAGTTTTATTATTATCTCATCTTCAACTATTATAATCTAAATCCTTGTCATTGTATTGTTTATTAAACATACTAAAATGTTAAAATTAGGCGGAAGGATGGGGACGATTCCGAACTCAACAATTTACTACAAACTAGCAGTTCCCGTGGACGCTACCATGGGCTGTATTAGCACGGTTAGTAGGGGCCCGGTTAGTAGTTACTTCTCTTTGTTTGTTTGTTTATTTGTTTGTTTGTTTGTTTGTTTGTTTGTTTGTTTGTTTGTTTGTTTGTTTGTTTGTTTGTTTGTTTGTTTGTTTGTTTGTTTGTTTGTTTGTTTGTTTGTTTGTTTGTTAACTTCCCTATTTAACAGGTGTTGAGCATCATGGTACTGTGCCTTTACATTCAACGAGCGGGTTGGAAAAAATCAACTGACCTAATCTTCATGAACATAGCCATAGTTGATCTCGTAAGTCCAACCAATCATCGGTTTTTAGCAAACCCATTTGTTTGTAGATCTTATAAAAATACTTAGTCACTAGACAGTGGTGTGAACCCTTGTATTCCTCCTGTATTTGGGCGCTCGCGAGGGGAACTCGAATCGTAGCTATAGATCAACCTCCGATCAGCCGATCAACCTCCGATTAGTTGTAGAAAAGGCAGTTCGACTATAAAATAATGAATTATTATTTCTGACATTTATTTGTTTCAGACAAACTCACTAAACTTCATAGCTCACTGTGTCATTATGTTGGACCCTTCGCAGAAGAAATTCTACTACGCTGCCTTTTGGATTCAGGCAAATGTAAGACCCCGAACTCTTGCTCTTCATATCCTCATAATCAATTCACTCGTAGAGCACGACATAGCGATCAATATGTTATGTTCAACAAACTATTCTTCCCCCATAGACCCTGAACACGTCCCTGTACTTCACCTTGATCCTGGGAATTCTAAAGGTTTACCTTCTTCTGGATCCATTCGGATACTCCACAAAGGTCAAACACATGTACATTGTTATTCTGTGTGCTCTCATCTGGATCGGATCAAGTGAGTTCAACTCTTTGTATTACAACTACTGACTGTCAAGTAACAAACTGACATGTGTCTGTCACAGTATTTAACTCACTTATGCCCTTATTTAACGAATCCTCTGCCTATTTATCTCTTGGACAGCTTAACCAACTGACAACGCCCTCTACTCTCTAGGTGACATTTATGACGTAAGTATTGTCCCCATTTAACCCCTCACTCTCTCTCTCTCTCTGTCAGCTATTGATTGCTACCTCCGATACGATTGGGCCAAGTACTTCAAGTACGAGGTCTACGTTACTGGGGTCGTCCTCAGAATCATCCTTATAGTGGTCACAAACGCAACCGGGCTAACCATCATGTACAAACTTGGAAGGGGAATGCGAGACTCGGATGGACAAGGTATATGATAGTATCTGGTTTGGAACGTGTTACAGTGGGTCCACAATATTAAACTAACTGTGCAATAGTTTAAATAAATCCATTATCTGTTGTCTAACACCTAAATAATAACTTTCAGTTCAAGAAGACAACCGCAAGGTGGACTGGAGGCGTTCATCATTTTACACCTCTGCCATTCTCTCCTTTTCCTATCTCTTCTGCCACTCCTACTACCTCTACGTGCTGCTTATCTGGACTGTCAAGGGAGCATGCAAGCGTGCTAAGACAGATAACCCTCTGATGTACTTCACCGGCTGTGGAGCTGAGTCTCTCTCCATGGGCCACATCTCTCTTCTCCTCTACTCCATTGTAACCAACGTGATCATCCTGAACCAACAGGCCCTCAGGTTAAAGGGGGTTGGGATTGTACCGAACTACAGTTCTCTCAGCGATAAATATGATTATCATGAGAAATAGTGCGAATAAACAAGAGATAACATCTTGTGTACTAAAGCTCTTCTATCTTGCAGGACCCAGATGAGTTCAATTTATAGCAGCATCAGATCTTCAAACAGTAGCAACAGTACTAGCAACATGAAACTCCGCAGTGTCACCAAGGTATTGTTACTGTAGAGAACAGTTAGAATAGTATCGATATTTGGGGATCGATATTTGTAGTTCGATCTACAAGGATCTAGATCATTGAATAATTTTAACATTTTTCAACTTTTCAGAGAACAAGCAGTGCCTACAAACAAAAATCATCCATCACCATGTCCTCTTAGGATCGGATACAGCCAGCAACAGATTTTTTGGACTTGTCCACAGTTCAGAACTATTTATCTTTTCTATAATTGTGCAAATTGTATCTTGTAAATCTGATTCCACGCTAGTGTAAGCTCCTCCAAATGAGTACTGTGTTCTCTTTTTCTCTGATCCTTCTCCAGGTTCCAGCGACAAACTATCCTTTTTGTGAAAAATGGCTATCTGTGCCAGTAACCAGCCAGATATTATTGTGCTTTATTTGTGTAATGATTGTGCAATTTCGATTAATTTAATCTTAAACTTAGTGTTTCAATAAAAAAACTAATACTGTTCAAACGGCATTTTTGAAAGCCTCCGAGCTTGTGGTTCCAGGTTCGCACATGCAAAATGGGACTCTGGCCAAAGGGGACTGGATGCCAAATCAAAATGATTGTTGGGGTCGTGCCGGCCCCGTGACGATCTGAGTGTTTAAAGGCCTGGTTACAGGTGACAGGTGTGTGCTGCCAAAAAATTACCCTGCACTAAAATGGCTCTAACCAGTTAACCACTCAACCGTTTTGCCTAATTCAAAGTTTATCTGATAGGAAATCTCAAGCCCTACCGCCAAACCCCGACCCCAGCTCTAAAACTAGCCCTACTTAAGCTCTAACGCTAAAAACGGTGAGTGCTGATACTCAAAACACCAAGATTTTTTTGGCCTATGCCCTAGAAGCCGTGGAAAACGCGCGCACTTGGGGTCTGCAGCGCATGCCAAAAGATTTTTGAGTTTAAAGTTTCCCAAAACAAAATGTTATTTGTTGTGAAAAATTGCAATGATTGTTGGCGCGCGGCCGGACGCGCAAAACCAGATTTAACGCCGCGCGATAAGAAAATCCCATCTCGCGTCGTAACTGCTAAAAATAAAAAACCTAAAAATCTAAAAAGCGAAAACGCCAAAATTTTTCGTGGAACCTCGCCTCCTACCGGTGCTTGCAGCCACTGCCCACTGGACCCCGCTTTAGTGGGTACTCTGCCCCTACATCTTGTCCGGGGCTGTGCCCCAAGCCCTGCTTGTCAGGAGTCCGGAGTTTTATACCCACGCCCCCTGGCCCGAACGCGGAACGCCCTTTAAAAAGTGAAGAAAGTTGGCATGAGCTTTTGCATGTGTTGCAGTCCCATCGTTAGAATGTCTTCAAGACAAGATAAATCCTTTTTTCAACTGTTCACCACCTTTTAACGCACGCCGCACGCGTCGTTTTTGTGTGTGACGCATGACAACCCCCATGGCCCACTTCCGCTCATCTACGGCAAAAAACGCATATCACTGGAAAGAGCATAATTTTCTGAGCCCGTGAAATTTTAGTAGGAAATGATTTGAGAAGGCTTGAGTTTCAACGTGCAAACAAAGATAGCGATTAGCGTGTCACCCAGTTGAAACTTGACAGAAAGGACCATAATCTGAGATGATTACTTAACAGTTAATTGTTTACTTCGAGGATCGAGGTTTTAAAACAAAACATGTCAATTGACGGGTTTACTTTAGATTATCGGTAGCTGATGGCGAAACAGTGGCACACGGAGGAAAATGAATCTGAATATCCCGGACAACGGTTTCAGATCGAGGAAGATAATCTAATTTACGAAACCAAGTCCCAATACCAAACTATTCGAGTGTTTGATCATGTCAAGTTTGGTCGTGTTCTGTCGCTCGATGGGTGTGTGCAGGGTTCTACATTTGACGAGTTTCTATATCAGGAGATGCTGACCTACCTACCTCTCTGCTCGACAGAGGATGTTAGTAAGGTGCTGGTGCTAGGGGGAGGGGATGGAGGAGTGGCTAGAGAGGCTGCCAAAGATCCCAGAGTCAAATCTGTCACTGTTGTTGATATTGACGAAAAAGTGGTTGAAACATGTCGCAAGTTTATACCTTCTATGGCTGCATCTTTTGACAACCCTAAGGTAACTCTGATTATTGAAAACGCTAAAACCTACCTGAAAAATCAGCCGGATAATTCGTTTAATGCTGTCATTATTGATCTAACAGACTCTCCATCAAAAGAGGACGACTCAGAGCCGCAGTTTATTAACAGCGATCTAATGCGAGATATTAGGCGAGTTTTAGTAAATGGTGGTGTTCTATCCCAACAAGATTTTGCTCCCTACTCAAACAACAGACTCCTTTCAAAGAGTGTTGATGTCTTCAAAGCGGCAACCACTAACGTATGCTATGGCTCTGTGCCCGTACCTTGTTTTCCGAATGGGTCCATTGGGATATGTTTTGGGCGAGTTTGGAAGAATGGCCAGGAACATGTTGATTTGAGTTGCCCAGTCTGGAAGATATCTGAGGAATGTGCCGTTAATATGGGTTTGAGGTGTTACTATGATGGGTATCATACTGCGTCCTGTACCCTTCCCCTTGATTTCAAGATCTGGTGGAGAGAACTAGTTGAAAAGGGAGAGAATTATTGAACTGTTACGTTGGAGTTGTTTGTTATTTGAGTATATATGCCAAAGATAAATGTATATCGGGTTCTTATTTCTATTGACGTTTAATGTTTATAGTAACCATATGGCATATGTTTACATTTTATTTATACAGTCGGACCCCGATTTAGTGGCCCCCGATTTAGTGGCACCCCGATTTAGTGGCAGGATTTTTTCCCCCTGATATAGGAAATTAACATTATTTGACCCCGATTTAGTGGCACCCCGATTTAGTGGCAGGATTTTTCCCCCGAGGATGCCACTAAATCGGGGTCCGACTGTAGAATATTGTATTGGGATTTATTTCGCGTTCATTGTGTTTTCTAGAATCATGATCTTATCATATTTGGTGTAATTATAATGACTCCCCCTTACTGCCGACATCACCTAACCAATCATTGAATATGTTACCTCTATCTATCTATGGTGAATGTAAAATGTATCAACTTGGGTAATAACCATCTATTCCCGATTCTAGCAGGGTATGTTTATATTGGGACCTGCCCCTAAAGCGATCGGAGGAATAGCCGCCATCCTCGCCAGCTGTATCACATGTCATCAGGTTGGTGTAAATACTAAAAATATTGTATGGCACTCCAAATTCTCTATGAGTAGTAGACCAAATGTCAGATATAATTAACAGATAATTAACAGAAACAAAATATCTTCCCAGATCTACATGAACCTTCGAACTTGATTACTAGACCACGAGCATGCGATAATTATATCAGATTACTCATTATATGTTCCAATCTATGCCCGACATCTTGGTTAGTGGTTCTTGGAAGTGGAGCTTTCTGACACATCGTTTTTGGGTAGGCATACGCTTTAGAAAGTGGTAAATGGTATAGCGTTTATCCGTTAACCCCGGTAGTGAACCATTTATTTTTAACACTATTAAGCGGTATATTAAATGTATTGATTATTAAAGTGAAGAAAGTTGGCTTAAGCTTTTGCATGTGCTACAGTTCCATCGTTAGAGTGTCTTCAAGACAAGATAAGTCCTTTTTTCCAATGTTCACCACCTTTTAACGCACGCCGCACCCGTCGTTTTTGTGTGTGACGCATGACAACCCCCGGCCATGGCCCACTTCCGCTCAAACTACGGCAAAAAACCGCATATCACTGGAAAGAGCATAAAAGTTCCCGAACCTTGTCTTACTCCTACTCCTCAGCTTATGCTCAAGGCGCTCTCTGAGCTCAAACCTGATTCGAGCCCTGGGCCTGATGGAGTACCGGCCATGTTACTGAAAGAATGTGCTGAAGAACTCTCTTCCCCGCTGACTCTACTCTGGGCAGAGTCATTCACTACCGGTATCTGCCCAAAGTTCTACAAGCAGGGAAACGTCACCCCTCTTTTTAAAAAAGGTGACAAAGCCAGAGCTTGTAACTACCGACCAGTTACTCTGACTTCCCACGTTGTTAAATGCTATGAGAGAGTAATGAGGGACCATATGGTGGAATTCCTAGAAAGTAACGATATGTTCACCAACCAACAGCACGGCTTCCGAGGGGGTCGGTCATGTCTCAGCCAGCTTCTTGCACACTATGACCAGATGTATCAATGCTTGTTTGATAATGCTGAAGCGGATACCATCTATTTGGATTTTAGTAAGGCGTTTGATCGGGTGGATCTACGTCTGCTAATGAGGAAACTGAGGCGGTATGGATTCTCTGAGGGAGTCTGTAAGTGGATCGAATCATTTCTGACTGATCGGACACAGACAGTTGTAGTTTCTGGCACAAAATCCGGTGTCAGAATCATCATCAGTGGAGTCCCGCAAGGAACTGTCCTGGGGCCGTTACTATTTCTCATTTTTGTGAACGACCTACCAGACTGTGTGAAACACTCCATTGTCAGCCTGTTTGCCGATGATACGCGGCTGGGGAAGAGAATATCAACAGTAGCAGACTGCCTTCTCTTACAAGAAGACCTAACAGCTGTAACACGGTGGGCCGAGTCTAATAATATGCTTTTGAATGAGAAGAAATATGAACTGATCAGTCATCGTATCAGGGTAGACTCCTTCCTGCAACAGCTCCCGTTCTTTGCTGAACTATCTACATACACAACTAACAGCGGGCATACCCTGGAAGCATCTCCATGGGTTAGAGACCTCGGTGTTATTGTAGATGCTGGAATGACGTGGTCGGAGCACATAGGAAGAACTGTATCCAGGGCTCGGCAGACGTGTGGATGGACACTCAGCGTCTTTAAAAGTCGTGACAGAACAGTCATGCTTACCCTGTACAAATCACTCATACGATCCATACTCGACTATTGCAGCCCACTATGGGCGCCAGTAGCTATTGGCCAGATACAGCTGGTTGAGTCGGTACAACGAACATTTACCTCCCGTATTTCAAATATGGGAGAACTGAACTACTGGGAGAGACTCAAGGACTTGCATCTCATGTCCATTCAGCGACGCCACGAACGTTATTTCATGATCTATATGTTCAAGCTAAGGATGAGTCTAGTACCAAATGACATTGGGATCATAATTGAAGATACCGGTCGTTGCGGATTTAAGGCTAGGGTACCCGCTCTGCCTGTTTCCAAGTCTGCTAAAATCCAGTCTCCTTTTCCACCAGAGGTCCTAAGCTATGGAACTGCCTGCCTAAATCGGTCCGAGATCAGACTGAGATGGAGAAATTTAAGTCCGAGCTAGGCGCTTTTCTGGCCCAAATTCCAGACGAGCCACCAACACCTGGGTATGTGCGGGCGAATAACAACTCAGTGTTGGATTGGACCATGGGAGGTCGATGGAAATTCGATAGAACTGTATGGGCATTATGAGTGACACTAAATCTTGGTGCTTAGGCACTGTGGTGTGGTCAATGGGCACGAGCTTGCTCGCTTGTTTCATTATCTTTATAATGTTACATTAATGCCTACGCTACATTGAAGAGGGTGCGTCCGCGAAACTCCGGCCACCTGAAGAAAGAAGAGACGAGAGTGTTGGGCGTAGATTTCGTTAAAATGAATTGCGTTTAAGTTTTTAATTTAATTTTATTAAACTAATAATCGAACTTTTGTACTGTAAAATAAAGTCAGTTTTAAATGTGTGTTCTTGAGAGGTGGTCATGTTTTGTTGATAGCCTTAATTATTTTTCAAGTTTCAAGTTCAAGTTTCAAGTTTCAAGTTTCAAGTTTTCAAGTTTTTTCAAGTTTCAATTTTCTGAGCCCGTGAAATTTTAGTAGGAAATTAGTTGAGAAGGCTTGAGTTTCAACGTGCAAACAAAAATAGCGTGTCACCCAGTTGAAACTTGAAATATAGGACCATATTCTGAGATGATAGATAATTAATTGTTTAGTTCGGAGATTGAGGTTTTGAAGCAAAACATGTCAATTGATGGGTTTACTTAACCAGTAGCTGATGGCGAAACAGTGGCACACGGAGGAAAATGAATCTGAATATCCCGGACAACGGTTTCAACTTGAAGAAGATAATCTAATTTACGAGACCAAGTCTCAATACCAAACTATTCGAGTGTTTGATCATGTCAAGTTTGGTCGTGTTCTGTCGCTCGATGGATGTGTGCAGGGTTCTACATTTGACGAGTTTCTCTATCAGGAGATGCTGACCTACCTACCTCTCTGCTCGACAGAGGATGTTAGTAAAGTGCTAGTGCTGGGGGGAGGGGATGGTGGGGTGGCTAGAGAGGCTGCCAAAGATCCCAGAGTCAAATCTGTCATTGTTGTTGATATTGACGAAAAAGTGGTTGAAACATGTCGTAAGTTTATACCTTCTATGGCTGCATCTTTTGACAACCCTAATGTAACTCTGATTATTGAAAACGCTAAAACCTACCTGAAAAATCAGCTGGATAATTCGTTTAATGCTGTTATTATTGATCTTACAGACTCTCCATCAAGTGAGGACGACTCAGAGCCACAGTTTATTAACAGCGATCTAATGCGAGATATTAGGCGAGTTTTAGTAGATGGTGGTGTTGTATCCCAACAAGATTTTGCTCCCTACTCCAACAACAGACTCCTTTCAAAGAGTGTTGATGTCTTCAAAGCGACAACCACTAACATATGCTATGGCTCTGTGCCCGTGCCGTGCTTTCCGAATGGAGCTATTGGGATATGCTTTGGGCGAGTTTGGAAGAATGGCCAGGATCACATTGATTTGAGTTGCCCAGTCTGGAAGATATCTGAGGAGTGTGCTGTTACGATGGGTTTGAGGTGTTATTATGATAGGTATCATACTGCGTCCTGTACCCTTCCCCTTGATTTGAAGATCTGGTGGAGGGAAATAGTTGAAAAGGGAGAGAATCATTGAGCTGTTTGAGCGTGAACACAGTGTCAGGCGAATCAATGAGCTGTTACGTGGTTTGTTATTTGAGTATATGCCAAAGATAACTGTATATTGGGTTCTTATTTCTATTGACGTTTAATGTTTATAGTAACCATATGTTTACATTTTATTTATAGAATATTGTATTGGGATTTATTTCGCGTTCATTGTGTTTTCTAGTATTATGATCTTATCATATTTGGTGTAATTATAATGACTCCCCTTTACTGCCGACATCACCTAACCAATCATTGAATATGATCCATTAAATACGTACCTCTATCTATCTATCTATGGTGAATGTAAAATGTAAATAATTCCCTATGGTGAATGTAAATAATTCCCCCTCCCATGAATCATGACTTGGCCAATAACCGTCTATTCCCGATTCTAGCAGGGTATGTTTATATTGGGACCTGCCCCTAAAGCAATTGGAGGAATAGCCGCCATCCTCGCCAGCTGCATCACATGCCATCAGGTTGGTATAAATACATTGTATGGCACTCCAAGTTCTCTCTGAGTTAGACCAAATGTCAGATAATTAACAGATAATTAACAGAAACAAAACCTTTTTCTCAGATCTACAGACATCTTCAGCACTATTTCTGCCCAGCGGAGCAGCGATGGATTATCAGGATTCTATGTATAGTTCCAATCTATGCCCTGACCTCGTGGTGTAGTTTGATGTTTTGGAAGTGGAGCATTTACTTTGACAGCATCCGAGATGTTTATGAGGGTAAGTGGCGTTTCGATCCTGTTACTTTGTATTTTATAACCCTGCTAAGATTAACGTGTCAGGTTATTTATAGGATGATTTAGCACCTTTTTTGGTTGTCTTCTCCTGGGTACTTTTAGCATTAGAGATAATCTCTAGTTTGAATTAACCAAATGTCTTTGAACATTATTATAAGCTGTTTCCAATTAAACAATAATTTTCAGCGTTCGTGATTTACAACTTCCTGTGTTTGTGTTACGAGTACCTTGGTGGGGAGAACAGTATTCTAAATGAGATACAGGGGAAGGAATTGGAGAGATCATGGTATTACATGACATGCTGCCTGCCCAAAATACACTATGACATCAAGGTAACGATCATTCACTGTAGAGGAGAGTTATAGACTATACCAATCCAAATTCCGAGCCCTAAATCGGGGCAAGAGAAGGGTGTATTTGATACAAACAAGTGACGAACAGGGGTAGATCATCGTTGCCAGGTTACATCTGTGATTTAAGAGGGTTACATAACCGAACAGGGAGGAAGTAGATGGTCGTATGACGAGTATCAGGGGATCCTACATATATATCACTCTTTATCTATAAGGAGTGATATATATGCCCCCTCCAAATATATGCAAAATCGCACCCATCTTTTAGCACCGTCTCGCCAAGTGTCACTTATAATTATTTTAAATGCTTAGCAATATTTCTTCAAAAGTTCTCAACTGAACTAGCGGATATTGTGTATGAAATCAGACTAACGATAGGCATGGATCTGGTTTATCTGAATTTGATAATAAAATTAACCGGAACCTTTTCTAACCAGATATTCCTTTCAGTTCCTCCGGTTCTGCAAGAAGAGTACTCTCCAGTTCTGTGCCGTGAAACCCATTGTGTCAATAATAACAATAATACTGGAGGCAAACAACCAGTTCCATGAAAACAACCTTCGACCAAAGTAAGAAATATGTACCAGTTTCTAAATTTTGACACATATTTGAAGGAGCAAATAGAAGTAGTTTTGATTTAATTTGTATCGACTGGAAATGATTTATGTTGTTTGATCCTCTCTTACCACAACATACCATAAAAGAAGGGTTAGAAAATAATACAATAAATGATCATACACACACGGACAATTTGTTGTTCCTAATTAGCGTTTAGTCAGCGGCCACAGTAACCATCTTGTGTGTATGATACTGTGTATAAAGAGAAAGCTCGTGAACTCAATGTACAGTTTGATATTTTCCACTACACAGTCAAGATCAACTTGATGTGCGAAATGTGAATATTGGGATATGTATTGCGGTTAATCAATACACTATAATTGTGTGTCGCTTGATCCTTTGTGTAGACCCATTGTCATGTTCCGTGTTATAAACACACGTCACACTACTGCACGAGGGAAGTGTAATTGGTGTGTACACTTCTTGATGGTGGAGGGGTGTGTAAACGCACACACTCTGTGTGTGATTCAAGGAAGTCTTCTTTCCTTGAAATATGAAGCCCTAAAATTAACATATTGTGTATGATAATGTCAGTATGGTTCGTGGTGAAACATGGCTCTGTTTAAATTGCTTGCTGTCAGAACTCAGAGATGAGAGTGAGTTTAATGAATAATTATATTTGTAGTTTGATTATCCAGGGGCCTCATAATGAGGCCCCTGGATAATAATACATATCAACTAAATATTCCTCCACTTCATAGAATATCCTGATTCCTCAATTCGATTCTGAGAACATGATGTTGTTGTTTTTTTTAGCTTTTGTATTACGATCCACTGTACCAAGTAAGGCTTCTTCTCTTCCTTTTTTGGGTTTCTAATAATTCCTTCTTCCTTCACCAATCATTTCTTGCTTTTCCTGGGTTTCTTTTTTTAATTTCTCTCCCTAACTTCTCCAATATTCTCTCCTTCATTTCCAAGAAAGCTGTCACACTTGCATCGTGCCCAGTAATTATCAGCGAGAATGAGCTCCCAAGAGAGTTGAGTCTCTTCCTCTTCATTCCATTTTCTAAATCCCTGCATGGCCCAAATCTAGCTCAGCCTGATACTAAATAGCCCATATTGTCTTGGTAATCTATAGCATCCCCAAGTAGAACACTGCTGCTTTCCTTCCTTTATAATCCCCACTAATAATATCCCCCACCCAGGTACGGGTATCTCTACGTCACAATAATCTACAACATCAGCGTCACCCTTGCCCTCTATGCTCTAGTCCTGTTCTACCTCGCAACGCGGGAGATCCTCAAACCTCATGACCCCGTTCTGAAATTCTTCATGGTGAAGGCCATCATCTTCGCTTCGTTCTGGCAGGGTAAGTGTGTACAAGAAATGGTGAAACACTGTCTCATCTGTGGAGATTGTGGTGGTCCTTCAAATTACTATTTGATCACAGGAGCGCGCGGTGTTGCTAGGGATGGGGTAATCGCGCGCCGCGGTCACTTGTTTTTGTAACTGCGCGCGGAATTCTCTCTCTGCCCCACACAATCTCTCTCTGTGCCCCACACAATCTCTCTCTGTGAGTTGTGTCACACATTCTCTCTCTGTTCTCCGCCTGTGAGATGTTACATCATCAGCTTGATTCATTTGGGCGTCACAGTGTTCTGTGAGGTGTAGCCATGGCCAATTTACTAATTAAAACTTCATTATTGTGGCTTTAGAACAGCTACACGGTCAATAAACGCTAAAATGATTCCCATGTCTCGTGTTTTCTATCGCTGGGATGTAACAGTCTCCCCTCTCCATTACAATACTACTTCTCAGGAGTCATGCTATCTTTCCTGGAGCTGATCGATGTGATCAAGGACACCACAAGTGGTCCTGACACCGCAACCAGAGTTATTACAACGGGAGAGATATCAGCCAGTTGGCAGAACTTTCTGATTTGTGTGGAGATGTTAATATCAGCCTTCCTCCTCCGTATTGCCTTCCCAGAGAGGGTTTATGATAAGGTATGAAATAGTTAGTTGTTTTGTTGTTTTCAGTTAGGCATCCAGTTCATAACCTGACAGGGGAAGCGGTGTGTTCAGCACATCTCAACCCTCTCTCTTGTTGTGTACTCAACACCCAACTCTCTCAGGACGGGGGAAGCAGACAGAAGTTGAGCAGTAATATTCGAGATACTCTGAATCCTAAATACATGATCACTGACTATATTCACAACTTCTCCTCTACCTACAGCTCCTACGCTCTCGGAAACCAGGTATCTGCACCAAGTAGCAGCTAGATATTCTACTGTGTATTGTGATCCTTATATGCTCATTCATAGTACCCCTTGTTTTGTTCAAATGAGGGTCGAACAAGGCAAAGTACCCCGAAGAATCTGTCTCCCAGAGTTTTAGCCCCACCCCCTCTCCCAGAGTGTTACCCCCCCCCCTTCTCTCCTCTCTCCCATAGTGTCAACCCCCTCCCCTATCTCTCAGAGTGCAAATGACGAGAGTGACGTTGAAAGCAGGACGGGAGGTGGATCCTCAGCCATCAGAGCAGCCAGGACACCAGACAGTGACGGTGATCAGCGGTCATGGTTCAATGCCTCCTCGTCTAGGCAAATATTAGTTGAAAATGATGAACTCGGAAACAGAGACTGATTTGTTGTTGTTGTCTGTTTTAGATGTGTTGTTGTTGTTGTTGTTTTTTGTGATGTTTCCTCTCACTGGTTGAGATATGTAGAAAGAACCGTGTGTACTGAGTGTACTGAGTGCGGGGAAATCAGGATAATGCTCCTGACATATTGTGCATAACATTTGCCTCTATTTTTCTTTTGAACGGTAAAGTTTCTGTAAGAGCAAGTTATAAACGGGATAAACGATAATTTTGTTTTGTCATGGTTGTTGAATATTTTGACATTTATCAGTATGTGCAAACCCTTGGAGAGAAGGGTCGCGTTGGAGTTCAATACAATAGCTATGGACGGTCCAACTCCCCAATCCCGCTCTAGTTGAACTTGATGGTTAGACCGTCCGTGGCTCTTGTATTTTGGGAGTGCTGACTTCATCACCCCTATTTGGAATCGTATCATTTGTTGTATTTGGGCACTGACTAGCTATTCAATATGTTCTATTCAGTATATGACTCAGATTTGTCTTAAAATACGTTGTTTTAATGAAAACTGGCCGGGGAATAAGTCACAGTTTCACGGGAAATAACATTGCTCATGTTGATTTGAGAGTCTCCGACACTCTAACATCAAGTTCTGAAACAATTGTATGAGAGAGAGCGTGCGCGCGAAGACACTCACATGCGACACCCCGCGTGTTCCGTTCAATGCCTGCAGAAACTGTGACAGTGTCCCCAAACAGTGTGCCAAACTTTGTTGGCTGATGCAAAGTGATTACAAACATTTCAAGACGTTAAAATATAGTTATCGTAATACAACAGCTAACAGGAAGTGTTGCTTTAAAATATATCAGATATCTTTATCTCAGTTTTTAACCCATGTCAGCTGTATCAAGATCAAATTTTGTACTGGTCGAATCACACGTCAAAACTGAAAATTTAACCACACATTTTCCACTTTTTGTCACATTCAAAACTGTAAATCAATAAATATAGCTATATTTCCAATTCAAGTATTATAGAGTCCGTCTCTCAATATCTCAACATTTCAAAGGGTCCACGGTTTCCCAAACTTAGTGGTTACTGCCCCCATACCACTAGCAGCCAGATGAGCCACAACGGCTCCCTTCAGTTTCCTATAAGCAGTGCTACCCTCCTTGGCTTCCTTTCTGTCCCCTGGTAGATCTTGTAGATCGTGTAGCGTGCACAGCTCAGTGAATGCCGCGAAGGATGAGTGGGAGCAATACTCAGAGGGTGAAAATAGATCCGGACTGGGGTTTGGTTCGGGTTTGTTGACGGTAGGGTCCGCTATCTTCAGACCTGATGGGAGAGTGATGTCAGAGTGTTTTAATAATTAAAAGTGATATAATTAGCTAGGAAAAGATAATGGGATGTCGTAAAAGGAAACTATCCGGTACAAATGTTCTGCTCTATATGTTACCTTGTCGTGAGAAGATAACCTCGAGGGGTCTATCCACAGCCCATACTGCTGACCATGTGTTCCTGCCATCGGATGCTGGAGCTCTCCATCTACCACGAATAACACTAAACTCTGGCTCCATACCCGAGTCTGCACGGATCGAATCACCTGAGGGAGAGGGGAGTAATAATGATCTTTTGAAGAGTTGTGAGTTGTCGACTGAATAAATTATAAGTAGAGAATCTCTACCCAAATAGAATATGATATTGCTTAGGGGAAACTCTAACTGAATGGCATCCCATTAATGGGATCCCATCAACAGTAAAACTCTAACTGATAATGGACCACAGTGATGGTTCTTTCTCTGTATTCTCTCTGTAGGCAGTACATCTATGTACTGCCTACAGAGAGAATACAGAGAAAGAACTATAGGGCATGCCCGGGCACGAGCGCGCACACAGAGAGAATACAGAGAAAGAACCATCACTGTGGTCCATTATCAGTTAGAGTTTTACTGTTGATGGGATCCCATTAATGGGATGCCATTCAGTTAGAGTTTCCCCTAACCCTTGACCCGTTCCCAGAGGCCTCGTTTCAAAGATCCAAAGTCCCTGACTGTGGCCTGTTTGGAGGGGACCATGTATCGGGAAATGTATACGGGATTACAGATCATATCCATCAGAGCACCCTGTACACCACATATCTGTCGTAGTGCCAACTTGTCACTGGAGGTGGGGAGAGGGGGTTGGAACTGGTGCTATTGTGTGGGGGGAATAGTTAGGACTAACGTTATTGTGCGTGGAGGGAGTTAGAACTAGACCGAGCTATTTGTGTCATGTGTGTAATGGGGGGGGGGGGGGTAATTAATTGTACCTTGGTGATATAATTGGATGGTGACTGTAACTAATTGTACCTTGGTGATATAATTGGATGGTGACTGTAACTAATTGTACCTTGGTGATATAATTGGATGGTGACTGTAATTAATTGTACCTTGGGGATATAATTGGATGATGACCCTTCTCTGGGTTGGCAGTAACGAACTCCTGTGTGTTTCCATGCAGTAGCATCGTACAGCTGATGACACACCTTACCCTCCGTCACAGATTCATCCCTATTGTAATAAGGTCGGTTGTGGCGCCTCTTGCCCTCACCACCTCCACCACCACCCTGAACCCCCTCTGATCCCTCTCCCGTTTCACCCATCTTCTGTCCAGTTATCTCCTCCGCAAGCCGCTTCATTCCTTTGTAACTACTGTACGTGACATTGCCTACTGTGTAGGTGGTAGCGTATGTGGTCTTGGATTTGTCACCTCCCTCACCCTCCACTACTTCTGCAGTAGCACTCTCCGCTCCTTCTTTTGGTGTTTCTTTAGGTTGATCTTCTTCCTCTTCCTTTGAAACAACATCCTCCTCCTCCTCTTTCTTATCTACATCAGGTTCAACTACGTCATCAGCCTCCTTAGCAACCACTGCAGCATCTCCCTCGTCTTCCTTAGCAACGGGGTCCTTCTCACTGACAGAGGTCCGGGCCCGCTTGTTACCCCTCATGTTGTTACCCCTTCTGTATAGCCTACAGTCACCAATAGGGATGAAGTTGAGATACATAACAAACTTGATATCTTTCTTTACCTGCATAGGAATAATTGTGAGCATTTTAAGTCAAGTAAATTACGGATAACAACTGGGAATTGTGACTCATGATACACGGCAAATTGTACTAACCGATAACTTCCCCGAGATATCTCGTTCAAAAACTGATGTTTTGGAGTTGAAACATTCCTCAGCCTGGTCTATCAGGTACCTTCGCATTGCCTTCAGCGCCAATATCTCAGCTACATAGGAGTGGAGACATGTCAGAGAAATAGTCCTTTCAGATCTAACTTTTTCTACAACTTAACTGCTGAATTGGATTGACAAATCACGGTGAACTCACCATTGCAGTCGTTGATACGTTTTCCATCATCAGTTATTTCATCTGTTACAATGAGGTTAGATCCCGTTCCAAAACTGACAACAGTATAGTTATCAAGGGTCTTCTCCTCACCTGACACCTGACATTGTGTGCGAGTGTGTTATTGTGAAATGACAGGAGATGTGACTCAAGTTGAGTGTCTCACCATTACAAAGTGACTCAGGTCAGGTTGATATTGCCCTGCTCACAGAATAACCCTACCACGCTGGCTCTGGGAAGGTCAACACAATGACCAGCTGTCTAGCAGGGACAGTGAATCCATTATGTGCTCTCCGCCCTGCAAGTCTTGCAGCTTGTATCATTGAAATGACGGTAGATTCTATATAATTTAACATAAATCACCGGTTCACACTTACTAGAGGTTCACACGCAATCACTAGGTCGCTTGTAAGTCACTTCTTTTCATGTGTATGAATTAAACGTTTTTGTCTTTGTCAAATTACTATGCAGGCCACAAAGGGGACGGCGCTGGACCCCTCCCTTCTAAAGAAATGGAGGAGCCCATGGCTTTTTGTAAAAATTTATTAGTCTGTCATCGCGTTACATATCAGTCTCAATCAGTCAGTAATTAGCAGAAGTCAGGACCTCTATGAAAGTGTAATGCAGATCCTGCTTCAGGAGCTCTACCGTGTCTAAACTCCCCTACATTTCGAACTGGCGGCTCTCAATTGATACAAAAAGATCGACATATCAGACTTGACTCACATAACGCACAGTGTGCATCGTGCAAATCACTGACCGTTTCGACTCTAAATTAATAGCAAACATTCAAATCATCTCACATCTTACTGATCACAGCAGAATTTCTCTCATATGAACGGAATAACAGAGGTGCAAGGTGGCACAATTCCATTCATTATTCACCACGGCTCACACGCTTGTCGCTTACTGCACCTCACAGCTCACTATTTTATGAAAATAAAAAACTGAACAACTCAATGACACATAACATTCACTTGTGGACGGGCCATCTCACTTACTATTGCTTCAAACTGTATCTTTAAAATATTTCTTCTGCCGAGTATTTTTGAAAACAACCTAGCTAGAGGACTATCATTTGATATAGAATGTCGTCAGTTTTAAAAATCCGTTTGTGGTCGTTCTGTCATGTCATGTCAGAATTCTCAAATGTCATAACACATACATATCAGACCTGCTCAGACTTTCTTATTCCACAAGTTCTACTTGGGAACTTCATCTATCTGTGAAGAGGCTAGGGCCCCATTCAAGATAGATACAGTTAGAAAGATGTTCTCTATCTCTATCTCTATCTCTATCTCTATCTCTATCTCTATCTCTATCTCTATCTCTATCTCTATCTCTATCTCTATCTCTATCTCTATCTCTATCTCTATCTCTATCTCTATCTCTATCTCTATCTCTATCTCTATCTCTATCTCTATCTCTATCTCTATCTCTATCTCTATCTCTATCTCTATCTTGCATCCTCACCACCCCACACACCTTCATAATAACAGCGACAGTGCGCTTCAGAGCGTAGAAAGAGAGGGGTGCCAACTTTTCACAGACGAATTCCCAGCATTTGCTTGCTACGTGCTCCTCAAAGGTTACTGGACCCCTTACACCTTCAAAGTGTTTGGGAAAATGAGAACAGGTAAATTGAGAAAATAAACAATAGTTAATTAAGTTGATTAACGTGGTATTCCCCTTGGGGATAATTTGTTGGGCTATGTTAATATGAGGACCCTCGAAAATATTCCGTGACAAATTCACATACATTTTGTAATAAGAGAAATCGTTATGCACAATATGTGCACGAGGTTGCCACGAAACATTTCTGAGAGTCCCTAATATTAAATTAGAGATAATGGGTGGTTAACGCTGCTGAGTCTTCGCAGTCACATAAATAACAAACATCGCTGAAACTCGGTATTGGCCATTTTCAAGTAAAAGTAAAGACTTGAATTGTACTCACTTTAACCTAAACCCAAATCGAGATTTCAGCGATGCTATGATTTATTGGATAGAACACAATATCGTTATTCGTTTAATTAGCTGGTTTAAAGTTTAGTTGTAATAAAACGGGTGTCAATGACAAATTATGTAAATTTGTGCGAGATTTCCAAAGTAAATGGCACCCACAAATAAAACATGTCTAAAACTGAAACTGGACTCGCCTAAACTTGTAAAAATAAAAAGGCCCTCAACTAGTTAGTTGCTAAGTTCAAGACGTCGATCATATCTTCGCTTCATTTTTCTAATCCCGATGAGAAAGATACTTTATCTTGGTTGCGTAAGATAGTATAAACAAGATCTTTCTAACACATCCAATTTTAAAGATCTAACTCATCAAGATCCAGAAATATGAGTACTGCGAACCAGGGCCTAAAGTTTAAAGTAAGAGTGGCGCGCCGTGTTTTCTCACAAAACTTAGTGGATGAACGGGGAGTACCACCAGGACCATTGGTACGGTATCGAAAATTTCCAATTCTGTCGCGTTCATTAGTTATGACGTAATATGTTCATTATTTCAACTTTCATAAAATTGCTCTACAGAAAAATCTGTACATTGTGGATTGAAATGGATGCTTGCATCGTGTTCAGCGTCAAAAAATAGCCGGGGTACCAAATTTTGGTGTCTCTACCTTGTCTGTGACGCGAGATATCGACAAATATGAAAAACGACCAAAGTGAGAGAAAGAGAGTTTGTTACAAGTGGGTGGCGCGCACAGACAACTAGCACCCAAAGATAACAATCTCTCTCTCACCCATTTTGGTCGTTTTTGATAATTGTCGATATCTCGCGTCACAGACAAGGTAGAGACACCAAAATTTGGTACCCCGGCTATTTTTTGACGCTGAACACGATGCAAGCATCCATTTCAATCCACAATGTACAGATTTTTCTGTAGAGCAATTTTATGAAAGTTGAAATAATGAACATATTACGTCATAACTAATGAACAAGACAGAATTGGAAATTTTCGATACCGTACCAATGGTCCTGGTGGTACTCCCCGTTCATCCACTAAGTTTTGTGAGAAAACACGGCGTGCCACTCTTACTTTAAATTTAAAGGAATTAAACTTGAACTCGAATAGGGCCATTCTCACATACCTGTGGCTGATTTGACCCGTGTACTGGACCTAATATTGGGGGGAGGATTGATCTCAAATTCATCAAATGCACTCAGCACCGCGATACTACGGGCTTTCTTCTTGCTGACACTCAGCCCTGAGAATGAGAATCCCTGGACCTTTAGGGTACAGGAAAACGTCTTGGCGTCCTGTAGAAACAAGATTACCTTTTAGATTTCAGTTCTTCTACCAGGTTCCGAATGGTGTGTTGGTATGTATTGAAGATAAACAATAAAAGGGTGCGAAGGAAGGGAGTGAACGAGATGGAATATTCTGGAAGGAATAGAATAGAAAACTCTGGAAGGAATATATACCCGTACCTTATTCTCTATGGTACTCTCTTCTATTTCTGGCCCGTATAACTGTAGGAGGCGTCCATAGTCCTTTACACCATCTCTCTTTACCTAGAGTTATTACAAGGGTTAATATAATTGTGGGGGGGGGGGCAGTAATTAGATCTTGAACGTCCAAGTATTGATAGCGGCTATTCACTTCAGATATATTTCAGCGGAACTCAAGCATTTCTAGAAGCGAGACGAACTTCTCAGAGTCTCTGGAACGTTCCAGAATTGTACCTTTTTGTTATCAAATGGCCCACTCTCACTAGCCTTCCTCTTCCCCTTTCCACCTGCCTCACTAGCTGCAATCCTCTCCTCAACCAACTGGGCTTCTTTAGCATAGTCAGCCACCACAATAACCCGGTCACATCCTGGTAGCTGGGAGAGGGGAATTTGGGTTGAGAAAACATAGCTGGGAGACGTTTACAAGTATAAAATTCAGAGTTTGAACATTTCAAAATTCAAGTACCTTGATACTTTTGATGGCATTGGTAGCAGCAATGGCTTTAGCTGTTTTAGGTGTTGTTGCCTCTCCCTTATACACATTCCCCTCAATAGTAACTGTGTAGATAAATGCTGCTCCAACCTTGGATGAGTATTGTTTCACCTCGGTAAACTCTGAAAAGGAGGAGGATAAATTAGAAACTTTGAAAAGAGGAGTGTTAGGAGGATAAATTAGAAACTTTGAAAAGAGGGGGTATTAGGAAGATGAATTAGGAAGTGAGGTATCAGTACTGGGCTGTGTAAACAGATTCTTGTTATTTCTAGGCGGGAGACGGGAGTAGTACAGAGTACTACCACTTCGGCACAAGAACTAAAAAAATTTATCAACAAGGTTTCTTACCGATTGTAGGTTTGTAGGACTTCAAAGCGGCAATTGGGTGTTTATTAGCACAGGTAAAATCAGGTTTACCCTTACTGGTACTGCCACCCCTTCCCATGTTCCTTCCACCTCTTTGGTTCATACCTCCTCCACCCCTCATACCTCCCATTCCACCTCGACCCATCCCTCTACCAGCGGGGTTGCCTCTACCGCCCCTTCCTCCTGGTATCCCTGCTGCCATACCACCTCTACCCTGGTTATAATCACGGTGTCCCAGCCTCCCCAGACCTCCTCGAACATGTTGGCCTGCCATCGGGGCTGGGCTGGCTGTTGTACCCCGTGATGGGTGGGTCCTGTGAAGGGGAAGAATTAGTAGATTAAACGAGGGAGTGAGAAAGATAGTAAGTAAAGAGAAAGAGGGGGGATATGGGCCTAATTTCAAACCACTAACTTGTGTCCGGGATTTATAGATTGCCGCCCCTGTTGTTGTGTTCCACTATTGTTACCCTGCGTCATACCTCCCCTATGTGAATGCTGCTGTTGACCTCTCTGGAACTGGTTATTGGGCTTGTTGTAGGAGGCACTCTTTGGTGGTACGAGTGGTGTTGGAGTATTGTTGAAGGAAGGAGGGACGGTGGTTGGTGGTGGAATAAAAGGTGGAAATCCACCCGGTGTAGGGGCTGTAGTTGGGGCCCGGTAACCACCACCACTAGCAGGTTGGTACGGACCAGGAGGGGTTGGGAAGGAGGATGGCTGCTGCTGGGCTGGGGGAGGAGCATGGTAGGAGGGTGGTTGTTGTTGTTGGAGGTATCCGGGTACTGCAGTTGGGGGATGTCCTGAGGGTTGCTGGACTGCAGCTGGGGGTGGGACATGATGATGGTGACCTCCATGGGCATGGTGGTGTCCAGGAGCAGGGTGATGGTGCCCAGGAGTAGCAGCAGGGGTAGCATGGTGATGTGCAGGCGGAGTTGGATGGTTATGCCCTGGAGTTGGATGTCCAGAATGTCCAGGGGTTGCTGCTGGGGTACCATGTTGGTGATGGCCCGTTTGGGTTGGAGGGTAATGGTGGTGGGGATACCCAGGGGTAGGTTGCTGCTGCTGGTGAGGGCTCGGTTGGTAGTGTTGCTGAGGTGTGGAGTGGTGATGGGAGGGTGGGGCATGATGGTGGGAGGGTTGAGATTGGTGGTGAGATGGTTGAGTTTGGTGATGGGAAGGTGGGGTGTGGTGATTATGTGGGTTAGAGGGCTGGGAATGCTGGTATGTTGGAGCAGGATGGCTCGCAGCGGCGGGTTGTTGGTGGTGGTGATGGCCTGTAGCAGGAGATTGTTGTTGGTGTCCTGGGTAATGGCCTCCTGACTGTCCTCCAGGGGTACCTCCTCCTCCACTGTTATAGCCTGGATATCCACCAGCTGCAGTGGGATATCCACTAGGATGTGGATACCCAACAGCAGCAGCTGCAGGTGGAGGAGTTGGAGCAGGATGTTGGCTGCCATGGTACGGATAGGATGACGGGGGTACAAGTGGGGTGGCTGGCTGCTGCTGCGGTTGTGGGGGATAACCCCCTCCTCCGTAACTCGGCCGGGGGTAGTACATCCGCTAGAAAGGGAAGAAAAATTTTTACACTAACAAATCTTTAAACAAAATATATTTGTTGTTTTAATATTTATCAATGGCTAATCTATTGACTCTCAAAAGCGGGTTGAGCGTCCGTGCCACGGCCCGCCGCCCGTTAATCCAGACGTATCCCAATGGCAAGAGAAAAAAAATCCTCACTGAAATACCGAAGTTTTACCCATTTTAGATTAGAATGGGGTGATTTGTGGGGACGGGGTGAATGAGGGCGCGGCGATGACACGGGGTCCGGGGAGCAAAACCGGAAACAAAAATCCAAAAAGAAGTTGCAAAAAGAAAACACAATTGCGCAGATAATAATATATTGCTGAATTCGCGCTGCGCCGCGCGATTTATCACGCGCAAATACAACGCCGCGCGTTCAATACTTCTTGAGTCGAGATTCTTGACCGATAACCTGCGCTGTATTTCCTCCTATTACGTTATATTATTATTATATTCACCAACAAATTCATTCAGACAGTAATTTAAAATCGATAACAAAATCTCAACTTAACAAATTAAATTTCAATTTCATACTGGAAAGAATTCAGTCAGTGTCACACACAGTCAGTGTCACACTAAATCATTCGAAACTTCGGGGCATTGAAGTTCAAATAATTAAACTACAGTATCATGGATAACAATCCAATGCTAACAAATAACAATGTTAGCTTAAACTTCTCCAAGTTCACCTCAGATGTGGTACCCAAAACCAAATTACCAAATGTTCATTGTCTATTTTCAAATTTCTCCCTCTCTCCTAAAACACACTTGATTATTATCTCTGTAGTCTGTGTATTCCTCTGCTCATATACATAGCGAGGTCCTATAATAATACTACACACACTTCATTATCACCTCACAGTGCTAGGTGAGAATGGCTACACACCTCATACCTCACAGTGAGGTGCTAGCTGAGGATGGTTGAGGGAGTTGTTCATTCTTTACTAGAGCCTGGTTAGTTGCTACAGTGCACGTGTCCATATCGTAACTGCCCGTGTGTCGGGGGTTCTGGTGTCGTGCTACCAATACAGCCATACACTGAGAGGGAGATGGGAGGCGGTTATAAGGAGGGGTAGGAGGGTGGGGTATTTTACAAATCCATCCGTCCGACACAGTTTGATTTAGTAGTGTGTAGATAAACTATAAATAATGAAGTACGGAAGCCTAGCTGATAAAGTGTAAATTCAGGACAGGTATAATTAATTTATAATTGGCTGGAGTGTAACGAATAAACACTCAAACCTATCTACACGGGGGTAGTTACATATTGAACAGTATTATTATTATATTACTGAAACTATTATATTACTGAAACCCAGTTCTTACCAGCAGTAAAATGAGGACAAGAATAATCCCACCAGCAATAAGAAGGGAAACAAGAGTTGAGGAGAGGCCCTTATTCACAAAGATCTGATAGTTCTCCTCGTACCTTCCGTGTATAGGGCTGAAAGAGAAGTCAGTTGCTTTAGTAGTGTGAGTTTAGTGTCAGTTTACTAGTACAATGGGATGAAATCCCCAAAATAAAACAGTCCGTGAGAATTTTAGCTGTCTGGCGCCGTGACCCCATCTGAGCGCACTGTTGAGAATCAAATGGGATATGGCGCCGCCAGACAGAGTTTTAGTTACCTCTGAAACACACAGGTATAGACACCAGAGTGTTGGTCATGTTGTACTTCTTGGATAGCCAGAATATGTGTCGTCCTGTTGCCTGTAAATATATTACAGTGTAATATACAGATTACAGGGTGTCATTGGTCCCATCTCTGGATTGTGGAGATAAGCGGGTTGAAGTGTGACCTCAATCCCATCTTATCCTAAAAACCATAATTATTGAGATCCAGAATCAAGCAATCTCGCCGTCAAAAAACCAAGAATGATAAGATTAGCTCACCTTTAATTCCACTGAAGTACATGTGGATATTTCCCTTGCTTCCCTGGACATTATATACACGGCCCTGATGCCGCCAATACACACTGGGAGGGTTATCAACAGAGAGTAGGAAATGTGACATGATCTCACATTTCAGGATCACCGTGTCACCTGTCTCGTGGTACCTGGGACAAGCAGGGGTAGTAAATCACAATTCTCACTTGATTATTATCTTGATAGTGACCTAGCTTAGACCTACAGGTAAGGTTATGTGGCTCTTATCTGGGCAACAGGAGCTCCATCATCCTACTCACTTGGTCTTTGAGGTTGTAACTCGAATCTTGACGGGTGATTGATCCACCAGGGTGGTAAAGGCCCCACTTTGAATTGGTTCAGGGTGCTGGTGGGCCGTGGAACACTGTACAAACTTCTGTGTCGTCACGTTGTGAATGTATAAAACATCTGGCTCTTCTGGAGAGTGGAAATGGGGATAAAATATAGTTGCTGAAGTGCGCTCGTAGTTAAAAAAAGATGAAATAATTAATTGAATAGTCACTCAACAGTAAAGTTGATACGGTATCAATTGTACTGTTGAGTGATAATGATACCTTCTGATGCCGCTACAGTGGTAAGGTTGTCCTCTGAGGACCCGGCAGTGAATGTTACAGGCAGGGAGCTGTTTACACCGCTTGTTTGGCATGAGAAGATGGCTGTCTCTCCCTCGGCTAGAGTGTAGTTCTGAGGAAATGTGTTGTGTTGAGAAAGTGAAGGGGGTAACGGTGGAGTAGGAGATGGTATACAGAGGGGTGGGGATGGTGGGGGAAGGGGTAGTATAAGACAGGGGGGATGGTATAATAGTAACCTGAGGGAAGACAGTGAAGTGTGGTTGAGGTACAAAGTTGATCCTCATTGCCTTGCTCCACAGTGTAAAGGTATCAGTAGTCACCACACACTGGTACACCCCTTCCATTTCAGCACGTGCATTCTTCATCTGAAAATACACGTGTGACGTCACATGATAGTCACCAATTACACATGGTGGTGGTGGCAGCTCCAAAAAGAGAGAATGTCTGAAGGGTGGAGAAGATTCTATCGGCTAGAAACCTCTTCCCTAATGCCCTAGAAACTGCTGATGCAATTCTTCTAGAACTGACAATGCAAGATAAAGAGGGGGAGGAAGTCGCGTGCCATAAAAACTTGTTGAGTTACTTACCAAATAAAAACTGAAGTGCTGATTTAAAGAGATTAAGAAGCTTCAAATGTCAAAAGCATAAAATGTTTGAAAAGAAATTCTGAGCCAGTAGGATAGCGTACAATGGTCAGAGCTGGATTTAACCCGGTTTTAATAAGGGAGTGCCATGCGGGGTATAAGAGGTGCCATGCCGGCCGGTGCACTAAAATTTGCAGATTGCAGCCAATAAGATCTCTAAATGATAGCTGTGCAAAGCGGCGGCAGTGGTGGTATTTACCGAGAATGTACCATCAACATAACGTGCAAGGGTTCCAGGTGATTTACTGGGTAGGGCAACGAATTGTGCTACCTTAGCAGTCGTTCCATGCCACTTTTTTGAGGAAAAATATAGTGTTTTAAGAATAAAGGTCCAGCCAATGCTCTGACCGCGGTTATCGCGAAAGAAATGAGAATAGGGTCAGGCCAATGCTCTGACAGATAGTATTATAAAGGTCCATCCAATCACAACTAAGCATATTTCAAAACTTACGTTATGGACAATTCTCGATGCTTTCTCTCCAAACTCCTGGGTCTGTGTGGAAAGGCTCTCTCCATTTAGTAGAATATCTGCAGAAGTAGTGTGTCACAGATTAGGCAAATAGTTGTAACGAGCTGGAGACTGATACAGATAGATAGAAATGAGTGGCGACGTCACTAAGAGTGAGATACCGGACGCCGGCCACTCGGATGAATGAACGGAGACCAAACCGAGTATCAAGTAAGAAACATATCACTTACTAAGGGTGTAATCACCAGTGAATCCAGGATTCTCATCTATAACGCATGTCAGTACAAACTCTCCCATATTCTCATATAGGGTAGTGTTCTCTGACTCAACAGCCACTCCCCAACCCTGCAAGAGTGGTTGCCAATGGAGGAGAGGCTCGGGGGGGGGGGGGGGGTTAGCACATCAAAGTATAGATTGGCGGAGCAAGACAAGCTACACTGAGTACACTGTACGAGTCAGTACACTAATAATATACCAGAATGGCAAGTTGTGTAGTGGGAGATATCATGTTTTCAGAGGCGAGAGGGTGATCCACCGCAAACCAGTAGGTGCCATTGCGTGCCTCCTGAAACAGTAGATAAAGAATGCGATTACTGTTTTGTGATTACTGTTTTGTTTTATCGAGTAATAGGTAGAGTTTCGGTGCTAGAGAGTACCGTTAGGAGATCAGTGTATTTACACAGTGTTTTCTCACACAATTGACTTACATCTACGTTGTTGAGTTTTAAGTTTTGTCCATCGATTTCGTAAGCTCCCGAGGTATCATCCTGGTAGGTGGCCGAAAAGAGGGATTATCACAGAGAAATGGGGCATTATTGGGGGATATAATAATAGAAATTGATTGATTGAAATCTCGATGAAAGCATGAAAATTGGGGCCTGAATTAGAAACCTGTCTCTATCTTAAAAGCTTTCAGAGATGACAGATATTAATGCGATAAATTCTCAGCCGCTTACATTGAAGATAAATTTAGATTTGGATGTCAAATGTGAGTTGTGAAATTCTAAGATCAAGATTTTTGGTGCAGCTCACATTGATTAGCACGGTCTCATTGGACAGACAACATTTCTGATGGTACCACCGCAACATAGGGGGAGGATGACCTGACACCTTGGACTTGATCGTTACATTCTTTCCCGCCTGGAAATAGTGGTGGGTAAGAGATATGGGGCTGTCAGGACGGAGAGGGTGAGGGGTATCAGGCTGTTTTGGGTGATTACACCTACCAGAATGAATGGTTTGAGCTGTCGGAACTCTGTAATGACAGGTCGCTCCAACACGAGAACAGTCTGGGCAACGGAGGCACGGAGGGAACCGTACTCAACAAGGAACTCATAACGACCTAAAATGGTGATGGTGATGGGGGGTTAATTCATCTTGGATTCTTCGAATGAAAATTCACACATTTACTACCAACTTACGACCATTTTCTTTAACTTAGGTCAATGAGTTATTCACGTACCATTGTTATTCCCCCAAGTGACACTAGGGACATTGTAGGTAACTTGGTTTTCCAGAATCTGAATATCAACTGGAACACTCTCTTTTTCCTCTTCCCCGTCATCAGATAGCTTGGTAAACCGGGCCTGGAATGTGAGAGGTAATGTTACTTCCTCAATCGACAGTGTGACAACTCTCTGCAGCAAAGCAAGAAATGGGAGATGCTTTCAGTTTTAAAGTTCAGAATATCGTTTTAAAAGGCTCCGCCCTTGTATAAGAGGCGCTCCCACCCCTGTCAAGCTGTCAGCTGATATAAGAAATGAAACAGAATACTGGTGAACTGCCACATCCAATATTGTCTAGACTGAAAATGAAGTGGGTGATCGAGATTATTCGATCGTATCAATCAAATTAGCATGAAAATTGAAAATCTCAAAAAACTGGGATTCTCGAAATTCTTGTTGAATCAGAAAAAGGGGAATTGATATCAATATTGCTACAAATCCTTACCGAAACTTGAGCCCTGCTTGAGGGCCAGATGTTGACAGAAACATTGAAAAAGAGAGCATCACCAGTTGATACAGTCTGAGTACTGTCATTGCCAGTCAGGTTGGGCTCCATTACCATCGGGTTAACACCTGCAGGGAGAGAGGGAGAGAGTTTACTTACAGCACCTCAACTCTCAAATTGATCATTTTAGTGATCATTACATGTTAGGAACTCCAATCCATGCTCACCTTGTACAAGGATTTTTCAAAAAGGTGTACACTGTTACCTTGTATAAGAAGGTTAGTTGTGTAGGAACTGTTCCCCGCTCGACAAGTATACCTCCCTCCATTATGTACATTTGATCCATCAACCATCACTCTACCACTCGACCAACCCAACTGGTGGGTATCTGCAGGGAGAGGGGGCTTGTTTGTTATGTTCTAACCAGGAACCGACCGAAACAAGTAAACAACCAATCAGAACTCGTTATTTAGGTCACGTGACTGGTTATCAGCCAATCAGAGACCAGTATTTCCTGATTCGGTCGGTTCCTAATTCTAACCCTCCTCGTGAAAAGGGGGTCGAGCTAGACATGGGTTTGTGTTGTCTTCTTTCTCTTCGGTCACTGACAGAATTACCAACACAAGACTATGTTGCAAGTCAAATAATATATTGATTATGTAATGCGGTTTAAGGCAATTAGCCGCGTTCACTCCGCCTGCCTTCCCCCTTGAAAGAAATTAATTAAACTCTCCCTCTCTCTTGAACTTTCTTTTGTTCTCTTGATTGCACTTCAAGTGAAAGACTAGCTGACAGTTTCTTGATGTCACATGCTCTATAAAACAGACAGTTCACATGTTGGGGTGGGGGTTACAGATAAATAAAATATAAAGACATGAGACTGGTAGATGACAGTTCACTGAATCAATAACAACTAAGTAAGTTAACTAATAGGCTGTTTACCTTCTCTAAACCACTTCACTCCATCAGTATAACCACCACACTCTAACACTCCCTGGTCACCGTGGTTTATTACAACCGTTATCTCGAGGTGCTGAGAAACAATTAATTAATTATCTGAGTATCATGGGTCAACATTTCAGATCGGCCAACGGGCTGAAGCCGGTGACTGGTGTCATGTCCCATACATATTTTCGATATTTACTGTTAAGTGGGATGTGAAACATCTAAAAAAAAGGCTGTTTATATTTAAGGGTACGCTAACCAAAATTTTTTTTCGAGTGCAGGGAAATCTCTCACCGTAGGGTTGTAGGCCATACCAAGGAGACCTCAAATATGCAATTTGAGCTCTTAAGTCGAATTCATATTTTTGCTACAGCTATTTAAAAAATGTCCTGTAAATACGTTTTTGGCATCTCAAAAAAATTTTTTAAAAGATAGGAGCATGAAAATTTAAGGATTTGAAGAGGACATGAAGGTGAATAACCACAAAAAAAATTTTTGCAATCCGAGCTGATTTCCGGTCCTGAGATGGATTTCTTTTTTTCCACTTTAACGCCCTATTTGGCAAAGTTCCGAAAACATGTGAAAGCTGTAAATTGGTGAAAAGTTGCGTCTAACGATTATCTAAGTGGCCATAAATTTTGGGCGTGTCCTTATTTGAAATAAGATGTACAGAGTTTTTTTTGTGAAAGCCGTCATTTCAGAAATAAATAAATTCCCTGTATCTCAAAAACGGCTGATCGTAGAGACCTGAGACTATGCTTAAACGATTCAGAAGGTCCGATTTTGGGGGGGTCTTCTGAGAGACATTTTGCTCCTACTTCAACCGTTTTTGCTGTAATTGCGAAAAACAAAAACCCATCTTCGCCATCGTGGATTTTTTGTGATTTTGTTTTTGGTGATTATAGGGACCCATATGGACCAAATAGTGAAGGAATTAGCTTGTTACACATTTTTCCATAGTTTCGGTCCTTTCTTAGCCAAAATTCCCTAATTACAGGATATTGGAGTTTAGCTTTTGCCCTTTCCATAGAATTTGTTTTTCGCAATTACAGCAAAAACGGTTGAAGTAGGAGCAAAATGTCTCTCAGAAGACCCCCCCAAAATCGGACCTTCTGAATCGTTTAAGCATAGTCTCCGGTCTCTACGATCAGCCGTTTTTGAGATACAGGGAATTTATTTATTTCTGAAATGACGGCTTTCACAAAAAAAACTCTGTACATCTTATTTCAAATAAGGACACGCCCAAAATTTATGGCCACTTAGATAATCGTTAGACGCAACTTTTCACCAATTTACAGCTTTCACATGTTTTCGGAACTTTGCCAAATAGGGCGTTAAAGTGGAAAAAAAGAAATCCATCTCAGGACCGGAAATCAGCTCGGATTGCAAAAAAATTTTTTGTGGTTATTCCCCTTCATGTCCTCTTCAAATCCTCAAATTTTCATGCTCCTATCTTTTAAAAAAAATTTTTGAGATGCCAAAAACGTATTTACAGGACATTTTTTAAATAGCTGTAGCAAAAATATGAATTCGTCTTGAGAGCTCAAATTGCATATTTGAGGTCTCCTTGGCATGGCCTACAACCCTACGGTGAGAGATTTCCCTGCACTCGAAAAAATTTTTTGGTTAGCGTACCCTTAATGCTACCTCTGGTGGTGATACAGTGTGTATCAGTACCAGAACTACAAGCCCACATTATTATAGCTATACCTCTGGTGGTTGGGGTGATGGGACACCTCGACCACTATCAGTTGTTGTCTCTGAAGGAGTGACATCGTCAAATGCTGGAGTAGGTGGAGAATCTTCTGTTGTTGAGTTTTTATCATCCCTGAAAATGGGGTTATTTGTTTGAGAAGTATTGCTCTGTGATGTTACTAATTGTGTTACTAATTGTGTGTTACTAATGATGTTACTAATTGTGTGTTACTCACCCAGATACCACTACACCACTATCAGCAGGAGGAGCAGTAGGTTCCATAGTAGGTGGGAAGGTGCTCTTCCCCAGGGCTGCAGGAAGCCCAAGTTGTAATAAAACCACCAACACCAACATCATCTCACACCTGACTCAAGTAGAATTGTTTACCCAAACGAAATCGAATAGTTCAACGCAACAGTGATTGTTTGGGGTGCATCAACATCAAGTAGTTAATATAATAATAATTGTAGCACTAGCATAACATATATTTGCTTCTCTACAATAATATGCAAGCTATGAAACAAAACCTGGTAGGCCACAATTTCAAAGCAGGAGAGGTGTTTTTGGCCATTCTACACGTAAATGTGTCACCAAGTTGTACAGTAAACAAAGGTGCAAATAAATACCAGATTTAGAAATTCAGTGGGAACGGGGTGTGGAGAGAGAAAGATATAGAGATAGAGAGAAACAGAGATAGAGAGAAACAGAGAGAGAGAGAGAGACAGAGAGATAGTGAAAAACAGAGTGGTAAAGTGCTGGTAGTGGTAAACTGTAAATCTGCTCAATTAATAAACTCTTGAAGAACTGCTAAACAGAAAATGTGGCGGAGAAATTGCGTCACTTTTTGTCGTGATACGAGTTTCTCTATTTTGGTATGTTGGCTTTCAATCGAACAGCGTAATATTGTATTGGCGTGGCTTGGCCAGACTCTGGCCAGGAAAAAGATATTGGGTTAAAGATAGGGAGAGAGAGAGAAACATAGAGAGAAAGAGGTAAATAAGATGTAAAGATATAGTCAGGTGTAAAAGCTGGTTACACACTGCAAAATGCAAGGAAACAATTTCTCCAGTCGGTTAGTTAGGTCACATACACACACCTTTTTTAGCGACTAATGACTGGCATGCAAGCAGAGACAGGTTAGAAAAGAGGTTAAAGATCTATTAAATGCAATCATCATAACTTATTTTCTCCTCTCAGCAAAAAAACTAAAAAAGAAACGAACAAAAAAGACAAAAGTTAGACAGAAAGTTTATACGACAGTACTGACAGTAGCACTGTAGCGTGGTTATCCCATTCAAGCGAATACTTTGACAGACCCGATTCTCTCAATACACCACCTATTATAACTGCACTCTAGTAGGAGAGAGAGAGAGAGAGAGAGAGAGAGAGAGAGAGAGAGAGAGAGAGAGAGAGAGAGAGAGAGAGAGAGAGAGAGAGAGAGAGAGAGAGAGAGAGAGAGAGAGAGAGAGAGAGAGAGAGAGAGAGAGAGAGAGAGAGAGAGAGAGAGAGAGAGAGAGAGAGAGAAAGAGAGAGAGAGAGAGAGAGAGAGAAGGTGAGATATTTTGAGAGAAAGAGGGCGAGAGAGATGCAGAGAAATGCGTGGTAATTAATAACAAGAAGAGAACGCCGGGGGTAACGAATTACAGTCAAGAAGAGAGAAGCTAAGGCCAAATGTTAAGAAAAAAGAGAAAGACAGAAGGAGAAAGACAGAAATAAAAGAATGAAAGATAGAGAAACCATGCGTAGAAGCAGAACTATACATGGAAGTCGCCAGTAAAATAGAACGATTTAAAAATTGATCATGGCCAGACGATAAAATCAGAATTTAGAATGCGCGTCTATAAAGTAAAAAAAATGCTACAAAACGTTCAAAACCTTTATTTATTACTTTACCAAATGTTGTCATACTACATGACTGTTTCTTCGCTACACAGTGCAGCAGCTTCGGAGATGGCATTGTGAGACAAATATAATGTTATAGATTGAAACTGGGGGCTGTTGATGCGAATACCTTGACACACAGCTTATTAATTGGAGCTTCTGAGAATGGGGGAAGGGGGTTTCCCCAGGGCGACTTTAAATGGTTAAATCGGTTAATATTGTCAGGAAATAGCAAATAGATAGAGATTTTAAGATCCACAAATTTCCTGTCAGGCCAATGCTCTGACAGGAAATTTCAGTAAGCCGTGGGATAAAGCATACTCTTTTTTCATTGGTAGGAAGCCGGCTGATATATTTGTTGTGCCCGACATATTGAACTGTCATCTTCTAACGGCTAGTTATAACTCTGATATATTACTTCAGTAACGATTGTTATCATAGCGCTGGCAAGCGCCCGGGGCCCAATCCTCCCTCCCCCCAACCACCCTTCCCTTAAAAATGTCCATTTTCCAAGCATTCTTGCTTCCAGTGAATGGAAAATCGAAATTGCGAAAAAAAAAATTTTTGAATTTTTTGAAAATTTTTGAAAATTTTGACAGCGCTACTATACTTATTGTCTGAAATCGGCAATTTCAACTTTGTTTTAGACAACCTTCCCGTTGTCCTACGAACTTGCCGCTTGGTAGTTCGTGTTGCCTTGACACCTAGAGCACACGTTCAAAATTTCATTCAAATCGGAGTTACGGTTTTTACGTTACAGAGGGTCGTTTTTTAGACAAAATGTCCGTTTTTCGCGTCACGAACCACCGTAAAATAACCACTTTTTTGCGTACTCAATAGAGGCCAGAGTTTTAAAGCTATCACCATGAAACTTTGGGAGTCGGTAGGTCTAGTGGTGTACCTTGTATTAAAGCTTGGACAGAGAAAACGGATAGTCATAACAAAAGTTATGACTGTCTTAAGTTTTCTTTGGCGTCTAAGACAGCCTTCCCGTCGTTCTACGAATACACCGCTTGGTACGTGGTGTTGCCTTGACATCTTGAACACACGATCAAAATTTCAAGCAAATCCGAGTTACGGTTCTTCAGTTACGGGTATCTGACTGTATTAAGAATTAAGACGATTTTCAATAAAACCTAGAAAAGAGCAAATTGAACTATAAATCATGATTTTATCATTTATATTTTGCCAAAGTAGGTCAACTGCTGTATTATCAGATATTTATTGGTAGTCATATCTTGATTTATGACTGTCTTAAATTTAAGACGATTTTAAAAACACCTAGAATGAAGCGATTCAGAGTCGAAATTAACATTGAATCAGATTTATTTTATAAAATTAAGTTTACTGCCGCATTTTCAGCTATAATTGGTAGTCATATCTAGGGTTATGACTGTCTTAAATTTAAGACGATTTTAAAAACACCTAGAATGAAGCGATTCAGAGTCGAAATTAACATTGAATCAGATTTATTTTATAAAATTAAGTTTACTGCCGCATTTTCAGCTATAATTGGTAGTCATATCTAGGGTTATGACAGTCTTAAATTTAAGACGATTTTAAAAACCACCGAGAAATGAGCGAATTAGCACCTAGAACCTCATTGTATCAGATATAATATCTGATTATCAATTAGTCACGGATAATGATCACGGATAAGCGTGATCATTATTTGTGACTAATAATCATAATCATAGAATAATCGCGGAGAACCAATTGCAGATATCAATCGCTAATATCAATCGCTAATAACTAACCACGATATCATATCGCGAATAAGTAATATAATAGTAACCAATCGCGGATAGCTAATCGCGATAGCTGATCGCGATAACTTATAACGGATTCGTGATCAGTTATCCGCGATTGGTTGTCTGCGATTACTATCATATTAGTTATTCGCAATTGATATCCGAGATTGGATACCTGTGATTATTATGAAGCTACCTACAATTGTAAAAGTCTGTAAATCCCGAATCCGCGTTTATTAAATTAAGCTAGTATTACAAAATACATGTCATAGTATAACAAAATGCCTGATACTAGATCCAAAACCAAACAAGTTTGGTGGATAGCCGGGGCCGCAGAAATTAAAAAACATGCGAAAGTTTTGATACATGAACTTTCGGGGCCTGGGGTGCTGTTAAATTCGCGTTTTCATGATAGCCCGCCGTTCTTTCAAAAACACACTATGATTCTGTAAAACAGACTTGAAGTCAGCTTAGGGAGCATTTTTCATCCGAGGTTAAACTTTATTCAGGCACGGGGTGTGCGATAGCCGATAGTTTTCCTGGCGTATAGTTTGAAAATGTTGCTGGTGATAATCATGGAAACGCGAATTTAACAGCACCCCAGGCCCCGAAAGTTCATGTATCAAAACTTTCGCATGTTTTTTAATTTCTGCGGCCCCGGCTATCCACCAAACTTGTTTGGTTTTGGATCTAGTGAAGTTTAATAGAAAACAGAGCACCCCCTTGATAGGCCTTCAAGCACAATCATATTTCATTTTTGACCACCCACGCTGGGCTTCTTTGGTACAATGAAGAAAGTACTTAACACTGTGGTACAACCACATAAAATCAATGAATGTGTCACAATTTCATTTCTTGTCCCCTTTTTACCACATCACACTACTTCTCAGTCCCACAATCTCACATCCCAGTATGTGAGTGTCTATGGAACATACATTCAGATGATGAGTACTCACAGCACCTTGAATGGGTTGTTCAGTAATCAGTAGGAGCTGTAGTGATATACTTCACCTTGGTCGTCTAGAAAATATACACTGGTTGATGTATATGAAATGAATGTGGTGAAAACACAGCATTGAGAACACTTGATCTACCGAACCCTCACAGAGTGTGAGTCACCCAATCAAGCACTACCCCATACATTTTGAATCAAAAGGCTGCTTACTTGTTTCGTTATTTTCGTAGTTCTGCATGGGAACCCCCGCAGTAGAAACAGACCAAAACTCCTCCCTCTCCCATTGGGACACGTCTCTATGTACCTCACCATGTTTATCACCCCCTCCATCTCTCTCATCAGCCATGTCATTTACCAGGTCGTTTAGCTTGTTTAGGGCTACTGCAACCTGTATAATGTAGAACACTGATCAGTACACTTTCCAATTTCTTTTCAGGCACTGACTGTACATCGCGCACCCCGGACCCCGGTGGAAGAGGACGGTCGTATATGAGACAACCAATTTCCATGTCTAGAGTAAAAACTAAGAACTTCTCAGACGCTTACCTTTTTCATCCGTCTGTTCTTCCTTGCTCGGGCACTGTAACAAGCACCAAATGTCACAAGAGATATGACGGCCAGTAAACCAAGTCCTGCAAAACTGGCGGTGGCTGTGTCAAACATACCCAGAATATCCGAGTCAAGGAACCACCTCTGAAACGGGATATAACGTGTTAAAAAATATATCTTGGAAACAGGAACCGACCGAAACAAGTAAACAACCAATCAGAACTCGTTATTTAGGTCACGTGACTAGTTATCAGCCAATCAGGGACCAGTATTTCCTGATTCGGTCGGTTCCTGCTTGGAAAACTGATTTGATTTGTCAGGCCAATGCTCTGACAGGATTTAATAGAACCCTAACTAACGATCGGGAAATGGAAGTAGTCAACAATATTATAATATCTCCTCACCTTTCCCTGCTTGCCCTCCACGACCCCCCTCACCCTGACACTATATTTGGCATGCCCATGGGCCACCAACAAAGGTCCATTGTAATACCCTCCATACTTCCTCCCATCACCGATAACAAAGTGGTCAGGCAGGTCAGTGAACTCAGCAGTGATATACGGTACTGTCAGATCACCATTTTTCTGCGGAGAAATTAGGAAGAGATTAGTGATAGGGAGGATAAAAGAGAGGAGTTAAGGTAGTATCATGATTAAAGGGAGGAAATTAGTGAAATTAGGGAGGGATTAGGGATAATTGGCTGCTGATAACTTACCTTGCTAAAGCTCTCTTTAGCCATTTCGTATGTGTTCAGGGTAGTTTCAAATGCCTCCTCATCCTCCACATTTTCTGGGATAAGGATCAGCTGGAAGCGAGATATACCAACAGGTTCTGTACTCTCGTCTATGTAGATTGAAACCTGGTGTGTACCTGCGTCCATAAACGTTACATGAACCTGAAAAGAGATCATTGTTAAGTTGCAAAGTTACAAAATTACCATTCCCAATCAACTAAATGGCACTCAGGGGAGGAGGTGTAGACAGAACTAGGGGAAGTTGAGGAATGTTATATAGAACAGTTCTAACCTGTGGAAATATAACCTTCTTATCCCCATCCAACACTATCTCTTCTCCTGGTGACTCGGTGGTTTCTTTATTAGTATCTTCTTCAGCCTCTTCTTCAGTATCTTTATCAGTATCTTTGTCAGCCTCCTTTTCATCAGGCTGTTTTTCATCTTCTTCTATGTTCGGTATTGGTAAGGGTTTAGTGATCGGAGTGAGGATCCTTGAATAAAATGTTCTCTTTCCACCCCTGACTGAATACCACTTGAAATCATAGTCAGTCAGTTTGATAGGATCTTTATTCACACACCTGCAAAAATGGGAGCTGTTAAGATAGAAAATCTGAAAGAAATATCAAACTGGATGGAAAGATCTTGGCGCGACATGCCCAAGGAAAGATCTTGGAAATAATTTGCTTTCCTCCTTACGCATGTTTATCTGAGACGATGTGCCTTCCATTTACATCCAGGGCGGGGTTTGCAGCAGTGATGTTCCAGGTTAACACCCACACATCCCAATGAGGAGGGATCGCTTCCAAACCAGATTGACCAAGCATATATCGACTACCACACCCAACACCTAAAGCCTGGAACCCCTGGATTGCCCAAAGATGAACTTCCACCTCATTTTCGGGGCTGCTTTCCGGTGTAAAATACACGTATGTAAAAGAGGCAGGGCTGCGATTAGATGGTATCCGTATTTGTATGACAGATGTGGATTGCTCAAACTGCTTCCTCTCTGATCTCTCTTCTCCATACTCTTCTACGTGTCCCTGGTGGGGTTCCCAATCAATAGCTGCAGGAAGTTGTGTGAACCCCTTCTTTACAGCGGGCCAATACTGACACACCAGAACCCGATCAGTCCACCCACAATCCACATTTTGAGCAGTCAGCATCTGAACACACGATTCTATCCCCTCATCTCTCTTGACATCAGACAGAGTTATGTTAACAACAGGGAGGTAGTTACACGGCTCAAACCAGTCCCTGATTGCGGTGAATAGAAACATCTCCTCCTCCTGATTTCCCTTGTTCCTCGCCAGGTTCTCCCCAAACACCTCCCTGTTATACACCGCACTGTGGACCAGATCTGTGCCCTCTGAGAGTTGCTCGGCCCACCGTTCGGAGGAGAAGGACCCCGTATCCTTTCCGTAACAGATGGAGGGTTGGCTGTGAAGGGAACGGTATCTATTGTGTTCTTGCATGATTAGACGGGTGGGCCTGTTTAGACCCGGGGCAGTAACTGAACATTCTTCTTGTGACAACCCTGATAGAGGAGAGGAGTGGTGGGGGTTAGGGGGTAATAACTCCTGGATACACGGCCCTCACGGAGCACGAGAAGGGGTTGATGAGTATTGAGTTGTCACATAGTGATATAATACTGCCTACCTGGTTGGACGAGTGCCAATATTAGTAGTATGACATGTGACGTCATGGCAGTGAGTTGTGACGTCATGACGGTGTGATGGTGATTAAATCATTGCATGGTGAGCTTTGGGAAAGTGGTAGTAGTGATATATTGCATTGATTATTTAATTCAGGAACGATGTAGCAAGATTTTACGTGGCAAAATAAATTAGGAGAGAGAGAATATATAAACACTGTACAGACATACAAACACACATATATTTACACATAATCAGTATGGACAGAGAATCTTTAGTTGTAGGGTCACAAAACCCATCTTCCCTTCTTCACATATTGGATTGGTCGCCCGGAGGTCTTCATCAGAAACTCAGGGTACAAATACAGTTCAGAGTTTTAGATTAAAATAAACTGTTCAAACTTAACATTGGGGGACACCGTGCTGTACATGGGAAGCCTGAAACCTAAAACACTAAAACATAACCCCATAATACAGTTGAAACATTGGAACGGATAAATCCCAAAATAAAGAAACCCATAGTTCCTAAAAGAAACACACAATACCCCTTCTGAATTTAAACGCTTTGAAAATAGCTAAAGTTTTTAAACACTAAATCATCCGTTTTAGTGTCCCTGCAACCTGGAATACCTTGAGGGCTGCTGCCATTTGGTCCCCTGTGCTAGACTTCTTACCAAGTTTCGGGGTAAACGGTTTTAACGTCGCTTGCAGGTCCTTTAGAGGAAGAGGAACGGAGGATAATAGGATATAGGGCACAGTTTTTATAAAAGTAGCCCAAACTAAACTTTCTCAAACAAACAAACAAACAAACAAACAAACAAACAAACAAACAAACAAACAAACAAACAAACAAACAAACAAACAAACAAACAAACAAACAAACAAACAAACAAACCCACACCTACCTCAGTATGAATGCTCTCTATCTCGACAGCGTCTAGGATGGATAGAGGATCTAGTGAGCCGATATCTGGGGCACCCCGTGAAGGGGGAATATCAGTGAGCTCAAAACACGGGAGAGAATGGTACATGGATGGGCCATCGTGGGACTTAGGATCGGGTTTGTGCTTAACGTGGCGTAACCGGGCACCCGTACCATCTACCTCTGCATCTAACCTGGAAATGGGTTGTAGCGATGATATGGATGGTAATACATGGCAGGGGAGTGAAACTATTGAGGATTGGTGATTGCGGAGGGGGGGGGGATGTTGCCATGGTGATATATCTGAAACTTACTCGCTCTCACTGAACTTGAAGTCTGATTTCAGGCAGTAGTCCGCAGTGTATTCAATAATGGGTGATTGGTCGATACTTTTCTTTACCTAGTGTAGGGACAGGGTTTGTGAGATAATATACCCCGTATTCTATTTGACCGGTTACACTGTCCCCATAGTTTTTGTATGCTGAGGAAGGACAATAGAGCGGTATCATAACCTGGTATAACCCACTAACCTGATCAGGTATGGTGAGTGGTTCCGACAGAATGTCCCTTGGAACACGGGGGTGAGCGAATGATTCCGGGTCATTTATATCCCATTTTGCTGACTGACCCAACGTGCCCACATAGTGGCCCTGTAAGTAAAGGTTGTGAGCAAGGTCTGATGCAAGATCAGGTATTGCCTTATAATAGGTTCATGAATTACGAAAGAATCTGAGGCACGTCTGACACACAACCAACCTTTCCAGTCCATATCCGTACGGAGCAGTCCTCTGATCCGGTGAGAAGTAACTCACTAGAACTCAACCCAGATATAAACTCAAAACAACGTATTGTGGAGGTATGTGCCTTCCACTGAGATAGCACCGGTGGGGGAGACTTCTCTGTGCCTGTTAGATAATAGGGTCGGGTTATGTTTTACAGAATATCTCAGACATTTGACATATTAAATTACCGTAATAACTAAATCAGCAACCATGATATTGAGATGATTGACTCACCCTCAAGGCAGTAATCAGAGATGTTGTACAGTTTGACATTTCCCTGACTGTCTCCAGTAGCTAGAACATTGTTACTACTATTAACAGCTATAAGACAGGTACCGTCTGGACTCTGTATTTGGACATTGGGACGGGGGTTAGTTATTAGATTTAAAAGATCCGAGATCGTTTAGAATTTTAGACTTTAGTGCTCCCTGGTTGAATTGTTCGAAGTACACAGTGTCAAGCGACTCAATATATTACATCAACTGACCGGTAGGAAGAATGCCATGACCTTTCCTCCCTTGTACACGTTCCAAAAGTGAACATAACCACTTGGTCCACAGGCTATCAGAGTTGCTGCTTTCCTTGTAGCGCCCCTGTTAACTAAAAACACCAAACTATTCACCGCTGCATCCCCCTCAATGTCGCTAAATGGCTTCTTAGGGTCAGGTGCTGGTGCCTTAAATCGACAGAATATGTGGCCAGAGACGAGGGACCAAACTATAATCTGGGGAGAGGGAGGAATGTTAATCTATGTAACGGATTTAGAAAGGGAAGGAGTTAGAAGAGGTCGCGAGAAGAAAAAGGAAAGGTTAATCAGTTCAAATCTGCTCAATCCTCTCACCTCTCCATCGTAGCTAGATGTAGCGAGATGGTTGGTGACACTGTTAGCCGTTACTGCTAATATGTCCTCCTTATGTCCCCTAACTTCATCCTCTGTCCAATGTGGGAGGGCCTGTTGCTCGTGGTGAATACTTTCTGTAGTGTCCTAGTGGTGAGGGGGGTGGTTAGAATCGAACCGTTATATTTCTAACGGTATCTAATATATGGGATTGTTTGGTGTGGAGATTATGAAAATGTGTTAATTATAACTTACATTAAACACATTGATCCTCCGATCCCAGCCGACACACACAATGTACCTGGAAGGGGAGAGAACTTGGTAAAATGCCAAACATGCACCCCTGCCACAGTCGGTATGTTGTGGCCACCCTGATAGGATGAGTCACTTGCTGCACTGTGTAAATTAATTTTCCCACGCTAAAAACGCGAATCTGAACTGTGCGCGCCTCGAATAAGTAAATGAAACAGGACACTTTTGTCAAATGAGTGTCACCGCGCGTTACGTATTTGTTGTGATGGACGTCCAGTTGCAGCACCTCACCATGTGTTGCTTGTTGTGAGACGGAGTGATGGAGGGACTCGAGAGAGATATGGTAGTAAGATAGATATAGATAGAGAGAGAGAGAGATAGAGAGAGAAAGAGAGAGAGAGGGAGAGAGAGAGAGAGAGAGAGAGAGAGAGAGAGAGAGAGAGAGAGAGAGAGAGAGAGAGAGAGAGAGAGAGAGAGAGAGAGAGAGAGAGAGAGAGAGAGAGAGAGAGAGAGAGAGATAGTGTGTATGTTGAATTGGTGGCCGGTGATTGTGTTGTGGTTCCTTACTTGTTCTTGCTAACAGTCACATGTACAATACACGTGACTTCATCAGTTGATCCCTTCTTTAGTAACCTCAAACATTGCCCGTTATTGTAGTTCCAAATCCGCAACATTCCATCCCTCCCACCCGTCACCAATCTGCACAGGAAGATGGGTCATAGACGATTTATCACGTGACCGTGAGTCGCAACGCAGTTAGATCTTAGAGGTATATTGTGATCTTAGAGTTTTAACTCACTTTTTCAGTGGCAATTGATAGAGAGGGATATGGCTAGCCATGGCTAGGGGTCGGGGTGATGGTGACTCACCTTCTTCCAGAGCTATCGAAGATCATGCTAGTGATGGCACTAGTACCATGTGCGTTACTGTACTCAAAGATATGTTGACCCGTCTCTGCGTCCCATACTTTCACCATCTGAGGGTTATATTTTAGTCAGTATCGGAAATAGTGAACACTCAACCGAATTAGGGGACATAGGTATTAAAAATTAATAATATATAGTCGTTACATTGGGCTTGGAGATAGAATTAGAGTATCATACAATAATAAAGTTGGAATTATCAGAGCTACTTACACCCGAACTACAAGCGGTGACTATTTGCTTGAAATGTGGGCTGTATTTTATACAGTAGATGGGATCCATATGGCTCTGAGTTGCATCTGCACTTGACGATCTGAAATAGTTTCACTTTCAGCAAATAGTTTCACTTTCACAAATAGTTTCACTTTCACTTTCACAAAATCTATTATTGTCATGTAGAGAAATTAATAAAGTAAGTTTCACTGTCGCATTGATTGGAAATAAATCTAATATTGCACGTGGAAGCTATAACGTAGAGTTGTGCTTCGTGCAACTTTCGGTTTCACTTTCACAGAATCCAATAATGAATTTTATGGCAAGTCAAATGATTCGAGAACCTTTCGAAGGGTGTCTCTCCTGTTAATATTGTCTAGCTGGATGACGCCTCCCCCTCGTGACACACCTCGTGCCCCTATTGGTCACGTGACCCTGATTTGGAGCCGTTATTGGCTGTGCGGATCGTAATAACCAGTACATGGTATAAAGACGCTACCCGGGGAGACAGGTAGAATTCTTATTACCAAGTTCTGTAGAGTACTGTGTTCTAAATCCTTGTGGACCACCATCATGTCTTGTTTGTTATGGGTTGTTCTAGTAGCGGCTAGCCTGGCTGTTTCAATTGCAGACCCCCTTATGATTAAAGGTAAGACATATTTTAGTCAATAAATGCGGCGTTATCTTCAAAACCCTTCCCTAAGTCTCTACCTTTGTGCCAAAATACTTGTTCGTCACAGCTTTCCTAAACGTTCCCCAAGTTCCACACACAGCGGTCTTCCTAGTCCTTTCATCCAACTTATCTCTAGGTGTTACCTCTGTGCCATAACTGTCTGCACGGAGTTCCATCTTGATTACCGCATTACCCTCAGCGTTTCATATGAATCCTACGTTAGCCTAACAGCTTCAGTTCTAAGTATCTCAGTTACACCGCCTACACGTTGATCCGGATTCTCTGTTCGACAGCTCCTCGTGAATCTACTGCAGACCGTGCTAATTCTCTCTTCTCTCTCTACTTCGTGCTCTCCTGTCTGTTCCTTACCTGCTCGTCGGTGCGATCGTGGTCTTCTCTCCTCTCTTCTCGTTCTCTGCAGATCTCTCGGATCTCTCTGGAGTTCTGCTCTTCGAGTGCTCGTTTCTCGTCTCTGCTGCTGTCGTTCTCGGTCTGTGCTTGGTTCTTCATCTCGGGTCGTCTTCGCATCTCGTCTCTTCCTCTCTCTCGTCTCATCGTCAGTCTCTCTCTCTCACTCTCTCTATTGTGGCCTTCTCTGCTCTGCTCTCTCGGTCGTCTCTCGTGCTCCTCTCTCTCTCTCTCTCTCTCTCTCTCTCTCTCTCTCTCTCTCTCTCTCTTCTCTCTCTTTAGATTAAACAAAAGATTCATAACAGACTGCGGTTACAGCAATATCTTTTATCATGCAAAATCAGCAGATAAATTACTCAGTGCTGCTGTTACAGTATTACACACAGACAGATCTTCTGTTACAAATCCTGTTACACATCTCTAACTCGTCACAGAGAGTCTCGAGACTAAACTCCAACGTTTTTTCAACCCTTCTTTATATTAATTATTAGCAAAAGAGGGGCGCGGTGAGACAGGGTCGAACAAGTCACACTACTAACATGTGCATCATTATCACAATGTAACACTAACGCCATCTACACTAAACCCCTTATGGTCTTGTTTTTTTTTTAACTGGTCGTCCGACCAAAATTTTTCAATCAAAGATTCCGATACATTAACATAACAGCCGGGGGTTGATTTTCATATACTCAGATGGTGCGGTGTTCAAATTTCCTTTTAGCGAAAAAACCAGACCTCTATCTTACTCCTGAGCGGTGCTATTAATGAAAATACGACGTGCGGTGCTCTTGTGCGGTGCTGACCTCTAATTTGCCTCCTGATGCCTCTTATAAGTTGAAATTTCAGGAATCGATGACCATAATTTTTTCCAAATCAACAAAACTAACATCGATAAAAAATTTACTCTTTTAGTGCGGTGCAGGCCTAAATTTCTGCTTTTTTCTTACTCTTGAAGGGTAAAATGAGCAAATAGCATTACGGTTTCTTGCACACCTTTTCTATCGACATTTCTTGATACTATGAACCTAAAATCAACACTAAAGTTTACTCATGGGGTGCGGTGCAGATGCTTCAAAAGTGGTTGCATATTGGGACTTGTCAACTGCACCGCAATTAATGAGTAAATACGTCTGAAAACTAGCTAGTGGTGTAGCTAGTGTCTATATCAACTGTTTCTGATCAAAATTGGAATCATTATTACTCATTTGGTGCGGTGCATGGGCATTTTTATAGAACTTGATATTTTCCGTGTCACCGCACCAAATGAGTAATTTTTTAATTTTTTTCAGCACTAATTGTTCCTTTACAAATGAGGAACGTATTAGTCAACATTTGGGGAATAATAGAGTCCATTTGATACTATAAAACCTCGATTTAAAAATGCTGCTACTTTGAGTGCCAATTGCACCGCACTAGATGAGTCACATGCTTACTCATCGCTGTAGGCAAGATTTATAGACCAATTATCTGCAATTTTACTCAAAAATTGCAGTTTTATTATTTGTCCTGAAGATTTTGTACCAGTATTAGCAAACGTGGTCATATGCACCGCACATCATGAGTAAAGTTTAAAAACACAAGCTTAAATTACTCTCAAGACACTTTTACATCATAATTTTGATTTTTAGCAATTTTGAAAAAATATTTCTTACCTAAATACTCCTTTTTCCAAAATTTGTCAAATTTTCAGTCGAGGAGACGACCAGTTAAAAAAAAACAAGACCTTATTATCATCACAGGTGTAATAATGGCTATGCACCACTTGATCATCACGAGGAATTTACCTGTAACGCTACAGATCCCAACCCCGTCTACCCACGATGTATCCTAGGTAGGCCTGATCCATGATAGCATCGTCTAGAGCCACCAATTAGTTTTATTTTAGCCACTAAAAATCCAACCTATTTTTCGAGAAGTATGTATTTCTAAGAGTATCTAACCCCCCCCCCCTTACAGCACCAGTCAGTATTGGTTCTCTGATGGACAGTGATCTGGATGATCATTTTGGAGATGATGATCACAGCGGATCCTCCGGAGTTGTTAGCTCCCTCCTAACCCTCCTTACCACTGTCCTCCTTCATAATCTCTTGTAATGTTGGGATTTCTCTCCTACCTACTTCTCCCGCCGTTGTTTTTGTGGTGTCATAGGGTAACAAGAAACTTTGACTGGATCAAACCACAGTGCAATATATTCTGAAATTTTTCTCAAAATATCGTATTTCAAAAAGGAACATTCCATTTTGTAAGCATTCGGATTTTTGTGTAACTGTTAATTATCCTAAATTATTATTACCGGGAAAAATTGCATTGTTTGGGTGTCTTTACCAGGTCCTCAAAACTTATTATAATCAATAATTCGGGTAGATTACGAGCTTTCATAAAGATATATAACTCAACAATTTGGACATTTGGCTGAAGACTGTCCTACCTGCTTTCCTTGAGACTGAGAACAGACAAGCAATCTGTTGTTATGGCAAGGGCCTTTGTGTAAGGATTGTAAAGGACCGCTGTCATTTCCCCCACGATCATGTGACTCTTCATCCCTATAGTACACAGCTGGGAATGATCCTGGGCGTCCCAGACCTGCAATATATCAAGGGATACAGTTATCACTTAGAATCATATCAAGGGATACAGTTATCACTTAGAATCATATCAAGTGATACAGTTAGAAATTAGAATTCATACTGACCTTCAATGGCTACAAAACTATCTGACTTGCAGTATACATTCCTCGGACCCCAAGGGCTACTGCAGTAGTCTATGGGGTCCGGGGAATGTTTCTAGATAAAAAGGGACTTCCATCATCCTATTTTACCTTGATCGTCTTATCAGTAGAGATTGAGTAGATACGTTGCTCCCTGTCACATATTACTAGGTAGAATATGGGAGCATTATGTCCTCGTAATATAGCCGTCGGTTTCCTGGAAAGACCCGGGTATTAGGGTATATTGAGATTTTATGAGTTTCCAGGAGTCAGGACCATTAAATGTTTCCAGGACCATCGAAATTACTAAATGTACCGATATAGGTGACATTAAATTACTGTGAAGGGGAT